>JAODAL010053796.1:0-25037 GCA_025379985.1 Phyllomedusa bahiana
TAAGAAATCCCCAAGCGACCATGAGAAACTTTACAATATAGCTAATTAGAGAAAGGTGCCTCTTTCTCCACTTCTGAGGCACTTCCCCTCTTCTGCCTCATTCACCAATCATTTACTCTCAAATCACTACACAATCTGTCCTGATAGTCCAAACTAATAACTCACTTAAAGGGGTTGTCTAACTACAAGGATTGCTTTTTATGTTAAAGATCTTGCAGAAACAAGTCACTTTGCAATATGTGTCCATTAACAGTGTCCTACCTATTCCTCGATATCCCCTCTTGTATGGGCTGCATCAGCTCCTCAGGTCACTATAGCTACAGACCTGTTCAATCTCTCATGATAGGCTGCCAGCGCTGGTTGCTACAGCTACAGACCTGGCATCTACTGCAGCCTAGTGGAAGCCAGTAAACACGCCCCTGAATTCAAAATGAAACCAAGAAAACAGGACTGAGGTAAGATGAATCAATGTAGTGAGACAACCCCTTTAAGAGATTGGAGTCTTGTGCTGCTCATATAAGTCTATGGAGAGGGAAGGAGGAAGGAGCTGCAATGAGATAGGTGCTCAGGAAAAATTGATCAGTAGACACAGAGGCTGCACAGGCAACACTGCTGAAAAATACAGGATACAAACAAGGCAAGGACAAGGCATTTTGGTGCCCTAGGCAAATGGTGCCCCCCAAAACAGAAAATTCAAATGCCTGTCCCTGACCTGACACACGGTGCCTATGGTAGCCCCCTCTCCAGTCAAGTGAAATGGGGAGAAAGACACAATTGAGGAATCTTTTTTTCTGGAGGTTTCATTTCAATGGAGTTTGCCGAGTGGAATAAATGACATGTTTTCTTTATTTCAAAAGTTAGTACAATTCTGATTGTAACTTTGATAACTTTTTGATCCAATTTTTGAAGCGGCAAAGCAGCAACAACACAAAAAAAATTGCGATTTTGTAGAGCATATTTGTTTTCCGGGTTTATGTTGTGGTTATGCATTTCAGTAGCCAGTTAACCAAATGTTTGTATAATTACCTATGGTCTATTTATCTGGCTGTTTACTCTGCAATGTACTTTTGCTATATTGACTAGACGTCTTTGACCCTTGCTTTTTTTTCTGCTTCTCTACTTGATGATGGCGCAATGTATTGTACCATTTGTATAATTCAATAAAGCTTTTTGAATATGAAAAAAAATAGCAATTCTGGAGCTAGGCATTTTTTAATAGAATTTACAAATGAGGAATGAATAAAGTTATATAATTATGAATAGATTAGATATATACACATATATATTTAATAAATAATAATGATCATTACATACTACGAAATCATTTATAGACGTGGTGATACTTAATAGGTTTCATTTGTTATTGTCGTTTTTTTTATTTGTAAAATGAAGGGGTTGTTTTGAAATTTTTTTTTTTTTTTAAAGTTTCTATACTTGTCATTTAAAGGGAATGTGTCATCAAAAAATGACTTCTTGTTAAACTAACATTTTTTTTGTTAAACACATTTTGTAGGAATTTTTGGTTATCTTTTTTTAATTTTCCATATCACTTTCAATATATTTTTAATAATTCTTAAGTCCTGCAGTTTTCACTTTGGCCACTAGGCTAATAATAGTCCGACACTTCCTGTTCTGTTTAGAGAGCTTTTCAGCAGTCCCGCTCATTATCAGTAACAAGCAGGGTCAAACTGAAAGGAGACACCATTGTGTACAGATAAAAACAGAATCCACCAGTCCACAAGAGGAGATGTCACAGCTCCCTCTCTCCCCCCCCATCACAGTGAAAACTCTCCTATATGCTATGGGACAGAAACTGTCTTAAGAACCTATGGGCATAAGCTCCCTGTAAAGTATCTCTCTGACTGCTGTTAAAGCGTGCAAGCAAAATGTCTTCCCCCAATCATATATAGAGGGCCGAAAGAGAAATCTACAAAATCAGGAAATAAAAAGGGGCCAAGAGGAAAAGAATAGGATCGGGGGCGATTTAATAAGTAAAAAAAAAAAAAAAAAATCCCGACAGTTTCCCTTTTAAGACCCGTCCACACCTCAGTGAAAAAAATACCATCGTATTCTTTTTAAAATTGGCCACAATTTTTCGTCTTTCGGATGGTTTGGGGGGATGGCTCTGTCTGCGGATTCGCCGTCCCCCTCAACCAATCAAATGCACATCTTCTTCCCCAAAAACCGTGTGCATGTTGAGAGTTTTTCGGACCATCTGCTGTGTAAAAAACAGTCATGCAGAAAATCCTTTGAGTGTGGACTGCTGAACGGATTTTCTATTAAAGTCTATGGGGATGGCTGCTGGTCAGTTTTTAGGCGGTTTTCAAATGCGAAAACCATCTGAAGATCTGACCAAAAACCTTGCCATGTGGACTGACCCTAAGTCCCTATGAACAATATTCTGAAAAAAATAATTATTGCCCGGGAAATGGTGCAATTTTCAGTTCTCCCGGGGCCTCTATGAGTAATATGGGCATAAAACCCCTTTTTCCCCCAAAAAATAAAAACATGTCTTTAAAAAATTTTTGCTCCTAAAGAGGACTAAACTTACTTTTATGGGAAGTCTTATTTTTTTAATAACAAGAATTCACATTTATTGTTGAACAATAAAAAAAAATCCACATGTATTAATATACTGTAGTCATTTCATTACAAACATCAGCAGAACCAGCCAAACTCTGAATTGCATTTAAAAAAATGCACTAGGTCTTATTTTCGGGGGATGTCTTATTTTTGGGGAAACAGGGTAGCAGGCCTGAGGGCCCTCATTAAGCGGCCACGACAACTGATCGGCACCCTGCAATTGCACTGAGGGGGAGCTGCTTGGGACGTTAACTGAAGCGGGTGCTGGCTGCATCTACTAGCTGGCGCCTGCCATGTGTGGAGAGGACTCAGTTCATGAGTCCGCTCCATACATCCTTGTGCCCCCTTCTTGACAGGCATGAAGTGGCACCTTAAGCTGTCGCCTACCTCTGTCTACCTGTCCTCTTGGCCCTGGATAAAGTCATGCAATGGTCAGTCATAGTGCTATTCCTCTTGTAAACACCTGTAATGAAAGTTTTTATTTTTAATAGTAAACCAGAAAACTACATGACATATTAATGGAATTTTACTGCAAAAAGTCTGGTGATCAGAAAAGAGATTGTCACTTTCCTTGGGCACTGGAGAATAGCAAAAATGAATATGCAATAAGCAATCTTATGAACGCAAGTAGTAGTATTGTGTAATTAAGTGATCAAGAACAACACACAACCTCTACAATCTGTAGTCTGGAAACAATCATTTGTTGGTAGTGACCACATGTTCCTATGCACCTCTCCTTCAGTACACAAAGTACATCAAAATATTCATGCAAACATTACAGCTATATCAGAACTTAAAGGGAACCTGTCACATAGGTTATGCCCCCCTTGCTGAGCACAGCACGAGCTAGAGTCAGAACTGCTGTTCCCAGCGCTGTGTCCCTTATTCTGCAAAGTGCTGTCGTTTTAGAGCATAGGATTGCGCCATAGTTTCAGTGTATTTTGCAGCAAAAAAAACAATTTTTGACGCCATATTCTCGATATAAATGAACTGTAATATACCAACATCTAATCACTAGTCTGGCTAGTACTCTACTGGTAAACTGCAGCATCCTGATATTCTTCAAACAATTCAAGGATAGCTATCTCCAGAAAATTAAGAGTATAAACTACGTTATTTCTATCACTTACTGGATACAGTACAATACTGTCAAATTATAAAACTTTTCTCTAATACATGTCATTAGCAAATCAGAGGATTTCCCTCAGTATTACAGGGAAACTGGTTTTACTCTCACTTTGTCAGTCAGAGATCTTTATCTAGTAGGATTCCTTCTGTGGGAGAAACCAACTGTGCAGGGGAAGCTGAGGGCATAGCTGCTTGTACATGGTTAATCTGAGTCTCTCACTATACATACACTGCAGGAACAGCACACTGAGGACATAGTGTGACAGGGCTTACCTGTTGCTTCAGCTTCCTCCTCCATAGCACGCAGGCATTTATATAAGGGTATGTTCCCACTGTTTTTGAAGTGTAAATTTATGCTTCAAAATCAGCTTTCCAATCTGCTTAAAAAAACGCCTGATTAGAGGCATACTTTGAAGTGTATTTTGAAAAATCCGATACCCTTTGTTTCCGATTGTTATTTTACGAGCAAATAACGCCTCAAGAACTCATGGCCGTGGCGTCTAAATGAATGCTGCACACTGTTTCTCACTCCAATCAGAGCCCCCCATGGCAATTGCGGGCTTCTGGACGGTTATCATGGCAGCTGGAAGCCTGGCGAAGGCCTCCATCGCTGCCATGTTTTTTTGTTGTATTACTTCCCACCCTATGCAGGACAAAGCAAAATCGCCATCTTTGCACAGCCTAATGCATTGTATTACAATGCATTAGGCTGTATAAACGATCGCGCCCCCCTAGTGGTGAAGCACCCTAGGGGGACTCAAAGTTACAGTAACAAAAAAAATTAAAAAATGTTTTAATGTGTAAAAGAAAAGAAAAATAAAAAAATTTAAAGTTCAATTGCCATTTTACAAATAAAAAAAATAAACATATTTGGTATCGCTGCGTCCAAAAAAGTCAGATCTATTAAAATATAACATCATTTGTACCGTATGCTGAACACTGTAGAAGAAGAAAAAAAATTAAAACAAAATTGCGGGTTTTTTGGGTCATTTCATGTCCCCTAAAAATTTGAATAAAACTGATCACACCAGTCACATGTATGCCAAACTGGTACCAGTAAAAATTACACTTCAGCCTGCAAAAAATGCACCCTCACTCAAGTCCATAGGAGTTAGTACAAAAAAGTTATTGGTCACAGAAAATGGCGCAAATTTCATAATTCAAAAATTTTTGGATTTTTTTTATGGTACCAAAAGATAAAGAAAACCCTTCATGTTTGGTGTCACCAGAATCGTATCAACCTGTATACAGAGAACACATCATTTAGACTGGAAAGTGAAAGCCCAAAAAAAAAAAAAAAAAAAAAAAAACACACAAACATGGCACAAGTAATGTTTTTTCACCTTTTGTCCCACTTGGAATTTTTTTGTGGTTTCCTTGTTTATTCTATGGTAGGGTGAAGGACACCATTAGAAAGTGCAACTTGTTCCGCTAAATAAAAGCCCTAATATGTCTAGATAGGTGAAAAAATAAAAAAAGTTATGGCTCTTGGAAGGCGAGGAGGAAAAAAAGAATGTGTCAACCCAAAAAAAACGCAAGGTCCTTAAGGGGTTACAGATCTACAGGAATGGAACCCTGTCTCCATCCATTAGGCTGCTTTGGCGACCTGGTTAACCCTGCAGTTGCTTGGCCCTTATTAAAAGACCGCGCCTAAACCAGCTCAAGCAGAGCAGATAGAAAAAAACAGATATAACTGGAGTTATGGTACTGGTGTCCAGGAACCAGTGTATGGCTGACCGGTAAAAAGAAGCACCATCCGGCCAACTCGGAGAATCCACCATGGCAGGATTCCGTTAGATAGGAGAGGGAGGGATACGTCTACTCCTGTGCCCTCATCCCAGGAGGAGCATGAGAGCGTATATGTATAGCAGGATTAGAACATGAGGCACTGTACAGCACAGGTCATCCGAGAAACAAGGAGCATGGTCAGGTACATGTATAGGTGAAACAATTCTCTTGCCCAAGAGCAGACGAGCGAGATTCAGCTGAACTTTCAGCTTCCAACCATAGTGCTTAAGCCTGAATGAGTGCGTGCTCTGCAGTGAAAATACCTGCAGCCTTGTGGCATGATACCAGCCCAAAGGCAAAACAACACTGCACCTCTGGCAGGGGGCACCAGGTTAGTCATTTGCACGGTAGCAAAACTGCTGGTGCCCTGCGACATGACATTCACCTCCCAACTGTGGGAAGGGAACATGATTAGGTATGTGCATGGCCTTGCTACCAATGCTTTGTGACTTTTCTGAAAAGGAGACCAGCAGCTGTGACTTCCGAATTAACCATACTGCATTAACTCCTCAACAACCGCGCACAGTCTTTTGGCGTCAGCCGGTGCGGGTCGTTGGTCTGCAGTGACGTCTTTTGGCGTCGCTGCAGACATCGGAGTTTGTGGCGCCCGGCGCCGCAGCTGCTCTGGGATCAGGGCTGTACTACACAGCCCTGATCCCAGAGCATCTCCTGCGAGCACTGGGTAGCGGAGGAAACCTCCAGACCCCGATGCTTTTACCCTTTGATTGCGGCGGTGCGTTACCGCAGCGCAATCAAAGGGTTCCCCTGCTCTTTTCGGGTACGGAAAGCCCGGGGACCCGACAGAGCCCGGGGACGGCTGCACAGTCAGCCCTGGGAACTAGAGTGAGCCCACAGCTGTCTGTGTATGAAGCCAGTGACTAGGACACAGCGCCGTTCCTAGGGGTGGGCAGGGCGGGCGACCGCCCGGGGCGCCGAGGCTCCGCTCACCCGAGGGGGGCGCCGCGGCCGCCCGCCCAGCCCGCCCGGAGGAGCGCCCCTGACTCGCTAGCAGCTGCCAGTACAGGGGAGGAGACGGGACGGATCGTTCCCTTCCTGACTCCTCCCCTGTATCAGCGTCACAGGGGGCGCACAGCTTTCACCCCCCCCCCTGCGACGCTCGATCTCCTCGGCTGGCAGCTCTGCCGCCGAGGAGATCACTGGGAGCTGCATGCAGCATAAGCAGCGTGATGACATCACGCTGCTTACACCGCTCAGCAGCTCCCGGAGCTGGACGCAGGGACCAAGGTCTGGTGAGTAATTTTTTTGTATATTTTATAATTACAGGGGGGGGGGGGGCCCCTCACCCTGGCTACAGGGGGGGGGGGGGGGCGCCCATCACCTGGCTAACAGGGGGGGGGGGCGGCCCATCACCTGGCTACAGTGGGGGGGGGGGCGGCCCATCACCTGGCTACAGGGGGGGGGGGCGGCCCATCACCTGGCTACAGGGGGGGGGACATCACCTGGCTACAGGGGGGGGGGGGACAACACCTGGCTACAGGGGGGGGGGGGACACTGGCTACAGGGGGGGGGGGCACATCACTGGCTACAGGGGGGGGGGGGGCCAATCACTGGCTACAGGGGGGGGGGGACATCACCTGGCTACAGGGGGGGGGGGACATCACCTGGCTACAGGGGGGGGGGGAGATCACTGGCTACAGGGGGGGGGGGGGACATCAACCTGGCTACAGGGGGGGGGGACATCACCTGGCTACAGTGGGGGGGGGGTACATCACCTGGCTACAGGGGGGGGGGGGTCATCCCTGGCTACAGGGGGGGGGGACACACACCTGGCTAACAGGGGGGGGGGACATCCACCTGGCTACAGGGGGGGGACATCACCTGGCTACAGGGGGGGGGGACTCTACTGGCTACAGGGGGGGGGGGGACATCACCTGGCTATAGGGGGGGGACATCACCTGGCTACAGGGGGGGGGACATCACCTGGCTATAGGGGGGGCATCAACTGGCTATATGGGGGCATCAACTGGCTATAGGGGGGCATCAACTGGCTATAGGGGGGGCATCTACTGGCTATAGGGGGGCATCTACTGGCTATAGGGGGGCATCAACTGGCTATAGGGGGGCATCAATGGCTATAGGGGGGCATCAACTGGCTCGAGGGGGGCATCAACTGGCATAGGGGGCATCAACTGGCTATAGGGGGGCATCAACTGGCTATAGGGGGGCATCAACTGGCTATAGGGGCATCAACTAGCTATAGGGAGCATATTACATGGCTACCATATGAGGTGCTATAGATGGGGAGTTTGTATAGAGATAGGAATTGGTAGAGAAGTGATGATAAATTGAGGAGTCTTAAAGATATTTGTTTCGTAAATTTTACAGTGAAGAGTCGGGAGAGTCGTCATAGGTCCCGGACAGATGGAGAAGAAGGAGAAAGAGAACAACTCTTCAGAGACGTCTCCTGTGAGTCACTAGATATGGGGGGGGGCTTTACTGTAATCTTTATATGTCTGCAGAGCCTGTGTACACGGGTACCATCATTGTATGGGTCACTGTATGGGGGTAATATTAGTTGTAGTATAATGGTTTATACTCAGTAATGGTCCCGTTTGCATTATTTAGTCACTATTTTGCTGATGATATGTGGTCATGGTTGTGGTGGTATTATTCGGTCACTGTGTGTTGGTGATATGTGGTCTTAGTTGTCTTGGGATTCTGGTTGGTGTAGTGGTGTTATTTGGTAACTGTATGACTATTATTTAGTAGTTTTATACGTAACAGATTGTGGTAAAGCTTTTTGTATATTTTGGCTTTGGTTTATGGTGATGCACTGTGGCGCCATATGTTACATGGGGAGGGGGGGGGGGCGAAATTTCTTCACCTCGCCCTGAGTGAAATTTAGCCTAGGAACCGCCCTGTGTGTGGTGTCCTAATCACTGTCTGTGTCAAAGTGACACAGATTAGAATATATTAGCATATATGAATGATAATACATTACCAAGTGTAAAAAAAAAAAAAAAAAAATAAAAATGTAAAAGTTCTCCTTTCAGGGGAATAAAAAAAAAAAAAAAAAAGTAAAAAAAAAAAGAATAAAAATAAATATTTAATGAAAATAATTGTGCATAAATTACACACACAAAAAAACTACACATATTAGGTATCCACATGACCGCAATAACCTGTAGAATTAATCTAACAAGTTCTTAAGTGTGAAATGTGAATGGTGTAAAAAAAAAAAAAAAATTTACAAAAATACTGCAATTATGTATAAGTGAACTTAAACTATTCCCCCATAAAGTACAACTTGTCTCGAATAAAACGAGGCCTCATACAGCTGCGTCATTGAAAAAATAAAAAAAGTTTCAACTGTTGAAATGCAAGGAGGCAAAAACTAAAAAAAAATGTTCTGGTCATTAACTACTTTTCAGGTGTTCAGCTTAAGGGGTTAAGAAGAGAAGCAACACATAAAACCTTCCATCTTGAGCAAGGGAATGCCCTAGTCATTCCACCCATAGTTTGACATGTAGTGTGTAACACCAACACGCCATTGAGTGCACAACAGGCTGCTAGTGCTAGACATACTGCTCACTCACCTGGACAAGAGTGGTAAACTGAAGTCAGGGTGCTTTCACACGGTGCGTTTTTGATGCGTTTTTTTATGCGTTTTTTGTGCAACAATGTATATCATTAATTGCCTTCCTGCACAAAAAACGCATCAAAAACGCACCGTGTGAAAGCACCCTCACTCTTACCTTGTTTTCCCTGGATAGGCTCTGTGTAACAAGAGAAATCCCTTGGGACTGCCAGTAGTGCTCTTTATAAAGGAGCCTTGACCCACAATAGTCAACTGGCTGATGTGGGCCCCAGGTGCCCTGACCACCCTGGGCCCCTGTATGGTAGAGACAGCTGTCCTCCATTTGAGTCTCCACCCAAAGCTTCCAGCAGGCAGGTGGGGCACTTAACCCTGTGCTGAGCCGTTTAGGGAAGGTAATGAAACCACAGAACACCTGAGCAGAGCAAGCCTGCCATAGTACACCAGTGATTAAAAACCAGCTGGTGCTCTCAGGGGGTCCCAATCCTTGCTAACAAGTTCCTCCGACATTCAAGGAAGAGGAAACTCTAGTCTTCACATGCAACTCTTTGTACAGAGAGACACTAAGCTAAAAACGGATTAGCCTGGTGTCAGGAGGAGGAGGGATATAGTCCATCGGTGGAGCCAAAAAGTTTGGTTTATGCCTGGTGTCAGCCTCCTAGGGCAAGGGCCTATACCCAAGGTGCTGTGTCCCCCAATGATAATGACGGGAAAATAAAATAGTCAATTCACAATATTATGACCAGTGCATCCCGAGCACACGCTGTGTGCAGCACTGACAGCAGCTAGTTGGGCACGGGAGTGACTCAGCAAGGTCATGGTAGGTTGTCAGTGGTATTTGGAACCAGATGACTGGAAAGACGTGCCACTGGAACCAGGAAATGGGGGAAGGTGAGTATAAGTGGTTTTTTTTATTTTACTTAGTGCCTGGGAGCTATTTAAATGACTTTTTAACAATGTGGAAAACCATTTTAAATGGCTATGTAAATCTACAGGTGAACGCCATGGCCATTAATAGTAATTGACATTGAGACTGCTAAAATCAGCGCTCTTTTGCCGGTATTTATCTTCAAATTCATGCGACCATTTAAGGGGCTTTCTCCTATATTCATGTCTATTAGGGTACAGTACGCGCCACAGTACATCGTGTGTTTCGGGAGCTCGCAATATTACGCAGGGGGAGGATGGGCGGTAGCCCGCTGGCCCCATTGACATGCATTACTCGCAGCGCGTATTCGCCGCAACTAATTGACTTGTCACTTATCTACCCGCGCGTACATTAAGATCTTTTTGTACGAACGGGGAAAGGAGGCGTAATCCATAGTTCTCTATGAGAGCTATGGATTAGCGTTATTATGGGGCGCACTTCCCCGCGAAATGAGCCATGTGAACATAACCGAAGTTTAAAAAGCCGAGAGGAATAGTACACACCTTTATACAGCTAACGTGATAATAGTCTCAAATGATTTTTTGGGGAAAAAAATTTCATGTAAGACGAAATACGCGTCGAAATGCGCTCCAAAATCAGCCGTGTCAACAAGCCCTTAGGCTATGTTCACACGGTGTATTTGCAGGGCGTAATTACGGCCCGCAATTAAGCCGTATGGCCGGGGGCAGGGGGCCGACACCTCGCCGGCCCATAGACTTGCATTACCAGCGGCGCATATACGCCGCTGGTAATTCACATGTCACTTATCTCCCCCTCGCCGTATTCGCCGAGCAGGGAGAGGAGACTTAATCCATAGTGGAACGTTTTCAGCCTGTAATTTGTGCACTCTGGCACGTAATTACGGACTGAATTACGTCCAATTTTAAGCCGTGTGAACATGGCCTTAGAGTTCCGAATAAAGCTGAGCACATTCATTTGCTGATATTTGGAACTGCCATAGAAAAGAACGGGGAGAACTGTGCAAGCGCGGCCCCTCTCCTCTCAATGAGGCCAGCTCGCAGTGGGCTTTGAGCCAGCCACGGAAAGAGATTTTGCATCATGGCAAAATCCCGTTATCAAGCAATTTAAACACTACAGGTGCAGAACGGTTTCTTGGCCACACTTCTACTGCAACCTCAATGCACCATACATTATTACTATCAATAGCAGAGTTAGGGTATGTTCACACGGCGTATCTTGGCACATGTTTTGGTGTGTATTCTGTGCCGAAATACGGCCAAAACAATGTTCAAGTACATTTCTCACAGACCACAATGTAAAATACACGCTGTCATTCAGACTATGCGTATTTTACTCTTGTACTTTTGTGCGCGCCTGAAAAGAATTGACATTCTTTCAAGTGTATACATGCCGTCAAATAATTGAGTATAGGAGTGAGATTGCACGCTGTATCCCTGCTGAAATTAGGGCAAGCACGTACCTGTGTGTGCCGCAATACGCTGTGTGAACACCCACTTAGTTTCAATAAATTACCTTGCATTCAAAGTTTTTTTTTTTTTTTTTTTTGTTTCTCCACAAGAGTATTTCCTTGTTCTACACATAAAAAAAGACAAGGAGCACATTTACCCTGATTTCCATGTACGGCGGATCCTTTTCCAGTTCAGCTATATCGTGTGCTAGTTTGGCCTTTTGCTCTTCAAGAAAATTGTCTAGTTCTTCCCCCATCTTAAAAGGGATTCCTATAAAAATAAAGACAAATTTTGAAAAATACAATTTTCATAAGATTTATGCAGCTTATAATATAGAAACAACAAGAGGACAGAAACATAAGGCTGACTTTATCCTTTGTTGATACCATCGGCATAACCTCAGATCAGGAGCGTAACAAGAGATCACAGGGCCCTACTTAACAATGAGATGGGCCCCATATATTATATATTATAGCACCTATAAATAATTCCGCCGTATATTATAGCACCTATAAATAATTCCGCCGTATATTATAGAACCTATAAATAATTCCGCCGTATATTATAGAACCTATAAATAATTCCGCCGTATATTATAGCACCTATAAATAATACCGCCATATATTATAGCACCTATAAATAATACCGCCATATATTATAGCACCTATAAATAATTCCGCCGTATATTATAGCACCTATAAATAATTCCGCCGTACATTATAGCACCTATAAATAATTCCGCCGTATATTATAGCACCTATAAATAATACCGCCATATATTATAGCACCTATAAATAATACCGCCATATATTATAGAACCTATAAATAATACCGCCATATATTATAGAACCTATAAATAATACCGCCATATATTATAGAACCTATAAATAATACCGCCGTATATTATAGCACCTATAAATAATTCCGCCGTATATTATAGCACCTATAAATAATTCCGCCATATATTATAGAACCTATAAATAATACCGCCGTATATTATAGAACCTATAAATAATACCGCCGTATATCATAGAACCTATAAATAATACCGCCGTATATTATAGAACCTATAAATAATACCGCCGTATATTATAGAACCTATAAATAATTCCGCCGTATATTATAGAACCTATAAATAATTCCGCCGTATATTATAGAACCTATAAATAATATAATAATGCCATATATTTAAGAATTCAGATAGTAGTGCAAGATATCAGAAAGACACCGATTTGTTATTCCTTACATAAAAATACCATGTTCTTGTACCTTTATTGACCCCCTTAGCCTTTGGGCCCCATAGCAGCTGCTATGGCTGCTACAGTTATAGTTACACCCATGTGTCAGATCCACCTACAATTAAAGCTAGGTCCAAAGTCTTATTTCTAATTTATTAGTAATGACACTAACAAGAGGAGCATGCAAACCAAATATCTGCATAAAAGCTGCTGCAATTTGTTGTTCTTTTTTTTTTTATCTTTTGTCAAAAATATTTTCATGCTAACAGGAATTTTCATTAGTAAGATATAAGCCTCTACCTTAATAGATGCATACAAACAGTGACATGGGAGAGAAGCCTCAGGCGACAGTGCTCAGGTATCCGAGTGCTATGTTCAGAACAAACATTTACGAGGCCGTGTGTTGATCATCCCGCTGAGGTTGCTAGGATGAGGGAGAAGCCATGCATGCAGCTGGCTCCTGGCCCCTCAGACTCCAAGGCAACAGGACAACAACAAAAAAGGAAGACTGAAGGCAGGACAAGTAAGCGCCCCCTCACCCAGCATCAATGGATGGCCAAGAAGCAGGACTCCCAGACACTGTCACTGCTGTGCAATATCCTAGAAGCAAAGGCTACAGTAATGGATCATAATCCTACACTCGCGTCACAGACGGTCATGTACAGCAAAAAGAATAAACTGCACCATGAAAGATTGGGACATTAGAACAAGCGCAGAGGCTAAATTACTGGATACACCGACTCCAGTACAGACTGGCAAATGCTAGAAGGCTGCACACATACATTAAATCAAAAAAGCAAGGAAAATTTTTTTCTATGGAATACAAGGTAATATATAGTATCCCCAATTTACACAAAGAAATACTTGAACTAAATAATCTAATGGACAAAACTCGTGTTTACCTAAAATTTTACTTTTAGTAAAGATTTTTTATAAAATAGAGACAAGACTTACATATCCGACCCGAAAAAAGTTTTTTACCCTCAAAAAGGGGTACACTAAGCAGATACAAAAGGACAGGAAAGGAGAACAAATCCTAACAAATCCCTACTTAACCTACAACACCCTATAGGGGAGAAACGGGGTACTCGCCCCAAAAAGGGCGTCCCCGGCTGGAACCTGTCCCTTAGCACTCATTATCCCTAAAGAAAAAAAAAAAAGTCCCAACATGTTTCAGTGTCCCATTCACACTTTCTCAGCGGACTACATAGCCAGCAAGTGCAGTCTAATAAGACTCAGGATAGTAAAAAATAGAAAATAGACACGCATACCCTATGAAAAATAAAACAAAGGGATGCCCTTATTGCGGCTTGTATTTCCTGTTGACACCTTACAATGGGGGTAGAACAGGTTCACATAACTATTAGTGCTGTATATAATATTGGTAACAACCCTCAGCTAAATAGCTATCAAGGTTAGCAACAACCTTCAACCAAATGGCTAACAATCAAAACGGAAGGTAACCCAATGCCACTAATAAATAATGCCCTCTCAGGGCTGAACATCAGACCTGGTATCCCATGGTAAGGACACGCCAGACCTCAAACCTGGTATCCCATGATAAGGACACGCCCGACCTCAAACCTGGTATCCCAGGGTAAGGACACGCCAGACCTCAAACCTGGGATCCCATGGTGAGGACCCGCCAGTCCTCAGACCTGGTATCCCCGGAGAAGGACACGCCAGACCTCAAACCTGGTATCCCATGGTGTGGATTCGCCAGCGTTAGGACAAGTACCCGACACTCAGACGCAGCAGTAACGCATTAATCCGGTGCGGAGCTTGAGACTGCGTCTCACCGCGGTAACATGAAGCATAAGAGACCAGCTCCGCACCGGATTAATGCCACGATTTCAAAACCACGTTGGGAAATTCCGCGTCATTTGCCTGACAAGCTGGTTTCCGATTTAAAGAGAACCTGTCACCTCGGTTATGCCCCCCGTGCTGAGGGCAGCACAAGCTAGTGACAGACCTGCTGTTTCCAGCGCTGTGTCCCTTATGCTGTAAGATGCTGGCGTTTTCGTGTATTTAATGCTCAAATCTGCAGTTTTCAGCCAGAAAAGAGTCATGAAAAAGAATCAGTTTTTTTCAAACCCCATCCACCTGAGGCTAGCCCCACCCACTTCAACTGACAAACCTATTACTTTGAATAGGTAGAAACATGTGAATAACTGTCAGGTGGGCGGAGCTAGCCTTTGGTGGGCGGGGCTAACACCTGCTCATGAATAAGATTTGAGGGGTAAGGCCTCGTTCACACGGCTTATTTCAGAACGTATTTACATCGGATTGCCGGTCGTAAATACGTTCTGAAATCAGTTGAAAATCAGTTGCAAATAAGTGTCACTTTGGCCTCGTTCACACGGATTATTGCCGACGGTTTTGTGCGCCGTTTTTAGCGCAAAAATCCGCCGTGAATACGGGGCGGGACGGGGGCGGGGCCGGAGCGCGGCGGGGGCGGCGCTCCCCGGCCCCATAGACAATGCATTGTTTACGGCGCGTCCGCGCCGTAAATAATGTGCATGTCACTTTCTCCCCCCGCGGCGGATTTGCCGAGCGGGGAGGAGCGACGGATTCCACTGTTCTCAATGAGAGCAGTGGATTACCGTAATGACTCCAACGGATTGGCGCCGTATTGAAGCGCAAATCTGGCGCGGAATACGGCGCCAATCCGTCGGCAAATAAGCCGTGTGAACGAGGCCTTAGTGTGCTACGTATTTGATTTCCCGACGGATTCGCCATCTCCAGTCATTATAGGTGGTGAATCCGTCCGTAAATAATTGACATGCACATTGTTTTTCCATCCGGATTGCCATCGTCAATCCGCGGCGGCAATCCGGCACGGAACTACGCGTCGTGTGAACGACGAGCCGTATTTTCTATTGAAATCAATAGAAAATGGGCTGTTACTTATTTCTGACTGATTTGCTGACGGATTGACGATCGTCAATCCGTCGGCAAATCCGCGGCGAAATAAGCCGTGTGAACGAGGCCTAAATGCTCTAAAACTGCAGCATCTTACAGAATAAGGGGCACAGTGCTGGGAACAGCAGGTCTGACACTAACATGTGCTGCCCTCAGCAAGGGGGGCATAACCTATGTGACAAGTTCCCTTTAAATCAATGGGATGAGGATTGCAATCAGATTTGGGTGCGGAATCCGGCGCAGATTTAGCACTGAATCCATACTGAAGTCCTCATCTTAATTACCGTAGTTGTGTGAACAAACCCTAAGAAAGTGCTTACACACAGTGGTGTTCTACGGTGATTATAACAAAAAAACAAAAAACCGCATGCATGATTTCAAGTGTGGTTTTGATGCCCTTTTTAACCATAACAGAACTACACTGTGTGAATATACCTTAAGCAACCCCAGGATGAAATTACTAAAGATGGCCAGTCAGAAGATTTAGTAGTGCCTCTAAAAAATGAACAGGAAGGAGAAAACCCAAGATAAATATACTCGGTATTCAAAACGAATTTAATCAAAAACTACAACAAACACGAATACCTTCAGGTAAAAAGATAATAAAATAGAACTTATTAATACATCTAAAAAAGGGGTATAAAGGTAACTGGGGCTTATCTTTTGTAACTAGGGCTTATTTTGGGAGAAACCAGAGCACTGTGGAGTCGGTAAGCCAAAGTTCCAACTCTGACTCCGACTCCCAACTCCCTCATACATGGCGCATGTTTAAGTGATAACTTTACTGTAGTAAAATAGTAACATTAGGCTGTTTATCACCTTATGATGCAATAATCAAGCTATTTAGGTAGAACAGACACTGACAAGCAAAAGGGTAACAATGTTTTGATCTTTTGAACACTTGTGGGTAGAGTTGAAGAAAAAAGCTGTATTTGTATCCAAGTCCAGTCTGCACCAACATTGGGAATGTGTAGAAGAGACCTGGGACCAGATTTTAGTCAAGATGTGCTTGAATCTGATCCAGAGCCCAGAAGGATTCAGGCAGTGCTGAAAGCCAAAGGGCGGATTTCCCAAATACTAACAAAATAATAACAATTAACATTTTGATTTTTAGGAGCAAAACAGCAACAATGCAGTTACAGGAAAGAACCTGCAGAACTAAGCAGATGCTAAATACTTGCAATTCAAATTTATGTATAAGGTAGGTAAGATGACTGTATATAAAATTACAGTACAGTCATGGCCAAAAGTTTTGAGAATGATACAAATGTTAATTTTTACAAAGTCTACTGCATCAGGTTTTATAATGGCAATTTGCATATACTCCAGAATGTTATAAAGAGTGATCAGCTTAACAGCAATTAATTGCAAAGTCAATAGTTGCCTAGAAAATGAAATTTTTCCCCCCAAACACATTTCCACTTCATTGCAGGCCTGCCTTAAAAGGACCAGCTAACATCGTTTCAGTGATTGCTCCATTGGGTGTTGATGAGGACAGGGCTGGAGATCAATCTGTCATGATTAAGTAAGAATCACACCACTGGACACTATAAAAGGAGGCTGGTGCTTGGCATCATTGTTTCTCTTCTGTTAACCATGGTTATCTCTAAAGAAACACGTGCAGTCCTCATTGCACTGCACAAAACTGGCCTAACAGGGAAGAGTATCGCAGCTAGAAAGATTGCACCTCAGTCAACAATCTATCGCATCATCAAGGAAGTCAAGGAGAGAGGTTCCATTGTTGCCAAAAAGGCTCCAGGGCGCCCAAGAAAGACCAGCAAGCGCCAGGACCGTCTCTTAAAAGTGTTTCAGCTTCGGAATCGGGCTACCAGCAGTGCAGAGCTTGCTCAGGAATGGCAGCAGGCAGGTGCGAGTGCATCTGCACGCACTGTGAGGCGGAGACTCATGGAGCAAGGCCTGGTGCCAAGAAGGGCAGCAAAGAAGCCACTTCTCTCCAGAAAAAACATCAGGGACAGAATGATATTCTGCCAAAGGTACAGGGAGTGGACTGCTGAGGACTGGGGTAAAGTCATTTTCTCTGATGAATCCCCTTTCCGAATGTTTGGAACATCTGGAAAACAGCTTGTTTGGAGAAGACAAGGTGAGCGATACCACCAGTCTTGTCTCATGCAAACTGTAAAGCATCCAGAAACCATTCATGTGTGGGGTTGCTTCTCAGCCAAGGGAATCGGCTCTCTAACAGTCTTGCCTAAAAACACATCCATGACTAAAGAATGGTACCAAAATGTCCTCCAAGAGCAAACTTCTCCAAACCGTCCAAGAGCAGTTTGGTGATCAACCTTTTCCAGCATGATTGGAGCACCTTGCCATAAAGCAAAGGTGATAACTAAATGGCTCAGGGACAAAACAGAGATTTGGGGTCCATGGCCTGGAAACTCCCCAGATCTTAATCCCATTGAGAACTTGTGGTAAAAAAAAACCCAACAGATTGTGACAAAATGCAAGCATTGATTGTGCAAGAATGGACTGCTATCAGTCAGGATTGGTCCAGAAGTTGATTGAGAGCATGCCAGGGAGAATTGCAGAGGTCCTGAAGAAGAAGGGTCAACACTGCAAATATTGACTTGCTGCATTAACTCATTCTAACTGTCAATATAAAGCTTTTGTTAATCTATAATATGATTTGCACTTGTATTTCTGTATGTGATAAAAACAGCTCACAAACACCCATAACAACCAGAGCGCAACAGATCATGTGAAAATATAATATTTGTGTCATTCTCAAAACTTTTGGCCATGACTGTAGCCTCATGTACAAAGCTGTAGTGGATGGTGAGATATGGAGCCTGAAAGTCACAAGCTCAAACCATTGTTACCATTTTGCTTGTCAGTGTAAAATATATTTATTGGATATGACTTTAGAACAAAAAAATTGTAAATATGCAAAACACTGCAGGAACATTTGTGGGTCTCTGAATTTGATCTGAGAAATTAGTATTGGCCTCCATCAGATCCTGCATACATGACCTCACATCTGATCTCATTCTTTCCAGGATAGAGAACGACCTGTCTACACTAACTTAGGTTTGGGGCAAACAGTGACCACAGGGGTAACATCTCTAACAATGTCGGGGTATAAAGGAATTGCCTCAGCCACAGTCAGGTCTAATGAATGGTTGAACTCTTCTATTTCTTTGAAAGCAGGTGAAAAATTTTGCTGAAATCTGTTTGCCCTGGGAGCAGAATCTTTTCCCTGGGGCACGCTTTGCCTGCTCCATGTCATCAATTACACTGCTCTTTGTGTTGAGGCTAAAGATAGGGGGAGCAGCAGCAAGGGCAAGACCAATTCCTCTTGCTGTTTGCACTGCATCGAACTAACTGGACCAACTTATTTTATTTTATTTTGGGAGCCCGGAGTGGGTTTCCCTTTTATGACGACTCTGACTCCTGCAAAATAGGCACCGACTCAGACTCCACAGCCCTGGAACATACACCGGCAAGCAAAATGGTAACAATGTTTTGAACTTTTGACTTTCAGGCTCCATATCTCCCCATCCACTACAGCTTTGAACGTGAGACTACCATCATGTATAGACAATAATCTTACCGATCTTATACATAAATGTGACTTGCAAGTATTTAGCATCTGCTTAGTTCTGCAGATTCTTGTCATGTAACTGCATTGTTACTGTTTTGCTCCTAAAAATCAAAACTTGGCTTTCAACACTGCCTGAATCGGTCTGGGTTCTGGATCAGATTCAAGCATTTCTTGACCAAAATCTGATCCCAGGTCTTTTTTACACGTTCCCAATGTTGGTGCAGACTGGACTTGGGTACGAATACAGCTCTTTCTTCGACTCTACCCACAAGTGTTTGATTGGGTTGAGGTCTGGGGACTATGGAGGCCAATACAGCAACTCTACTTCATTGTCATTGAACCATTTGAGACATTCCTTCTCCAACCTTGACGTCAGCTTCAGGTCGTTGTCCTGCTGGACACTATGTCGTCCTTTTCATACCCATAGTACTGGAGAGTATGAAGTAACTCATCTTGTAGGACACTCACATATAGCTCAGCAGTGAGATCAGCATCAATCCTGGTCAAGTATCCAACACCTTGGGCTGTTAAACAACATCAGGCTTCCTCCACCAATCTTGACAGTTCCTTCAATTTCCCGATCCGTTCGCCCCCTTTTCCCTCGATTCTTCCAAACCCATTTGCCCCCATCAGAGCCCGGTCTACTGACTTCATCTCATTGCTCCAAATCATCCGTTTCCAATCTTCCATTTTTCTTACTTTTTTGTAAAAACTTTGCCGACGCTTCTTATGATGAAGATTGAAGTTGAGGCTTCTTCACCGTTTATTGGGCCACCATTCCAGACCTGTGTAATGTGTGTTGCCCGGTGCTTGCCTGGACATCTGTGATCTCACTCTTACGAAGCCTACGAGCCGCCTCCAATGCTGTATCCTTAGAACTTATAGATCTTGTGATGAGACAACTTGCTGACTGATATATTGCCTGGACGTCCACCTCTTGGCTTCGGAATGTATGGACTTCATTTCATATTCTTCCAGCTGTCATGGTCTCAAATGATTCAATTTTCTTGACCGAGAGACTGCTGTTGATGAGCTGGATGCTGCTGCTTCTCTTTTCTTAGGAAATCTTCTTAATGACTCCTCGAAACAGTGACCTTTCACTTGGGAATCAGCCTAATAACACACTGAACTATTTGGGAATGTGAGAACAGGTTGGAATTTGTAGTAGAAGAAAAAGATTGTCCCACCACCAGGAGCAAAACAGTAACAATATAGTTACATGACAAGAATCTGCAGAACTAAGCAGATGCTAAATAGTTGCAGGTTAAAGTTATGTATGAGGTAGCTAAGATGATTGTTTATACAATGATTGGGGTCTCACGTTCAAAGCTGTAGTGGATGGTGAGAGATGGAGCCTGAAAGTCAAAAGTACAGAACATTGTTACCATTTTACTTGTCAGTGTAAAATATATTTATTGGATACAACTTTAAAATACAAAAACATTTAAAAAAAAATAGTAAATATGCAAAACACTGCAGTAAGTGGGAAAAACAGTTTTCAACAAAAACATCCTGAACAACATTTGTGGAGTCTCTGAATTAATTCTGAGAAATAGTATCGCCTCCATCAGATCCTTCATACATGACCTCACATCTGATCTCATTATTTCCAGGCTAGAGAACGGCCTCTCTACACTAACTTGGGTTGGGGGCAAAATGGTGACCACAGGGGCAACATCTCTAACAATGTCAGGGTATAAAGGAATTGTCTCAGGCACAGTCAGGTCTGATGAACGGTTGAACTCTTCTACTTCTTTGAAAGCAGGTGAAAAATTTTGCTGAAATCTGTTTGCCATGGGAGCGGAATCTTTTTCCTAGTGGCAGCGCTTTGCCTGCTCCATGTCATCCAAATACTTTTCAAAAGTCAACTCCTCATCTGATGAGGCTGAAGATATGGGAGCAGTAGCACTGGCCGGACCCAATTCCTCCTGCTCTTTGCACTGCATTGAACTAACTGGACCAACTTATTATATATTTTGGGAGTCGGTCCATTTTATAACGATTCCAACTCCGACAATTGCAAAATAGACACCGACTCCACAGCCCTGGGAGAAACACAGAAGAAATTTCTAATGGATTAAAGGAAAATAAAAACCCCATGAGTGATCATTAAGAGTGTGTCTATACAGCGCAGGGTTTTCAGTCGGATTTTGAAATGGAATTTGAAAGCTGTCAAAATCCGACTGTAAATTCATCCCTAAAGACCTTAATAGAAAATCCGAGCTGTAGGCTAGACAACTTGGATTTTCTGAGGTCAGATTTCAAATCCAAAAATCATGCCAAAAAACGTGGAAAATGTTCTATACTTCACCGATTTTCCAATAGAAAATGTACTGACCACAAAATCTGCACCAAAAAACGATTGTTAAATACCATCGGATTCTGTGAGAATCCCACCAACAACCAGTATCTGCTTCATTTTCTTTCATCTTGATTTAGCGCATCCTTCCATATAACAGAAAGAGCAGCTGGAAATCACTTTCTATCTGGTGGACAGGAGCTTCTTAGGGTCATATGCTTTATACACACTGGACCAGAATTGGGGCCCTCATCTAATGCCCAAAGGAGCCGCTCATCCGGGTAAATGTAGGAGCAGTACAGGACATGTAGTACCGCACTGTACTGTAGAGAGGTGCTATAGACCCCCAATCACTGCATGCACCTCACTAATACATGTAAGAAGAGTACAGGACGTGTAGTACCGCACTGTACTGTAGAGAGGTGCTATAGACCCCCAATCACTGCATGCACCTCACTAATACATGTAAGAGAAGTACAGGACATGTAGTAACGCACTGTACTGTAGAGAGACGCTACAGACCGCCAATCACTGCATGCACCTCACTAATACATGTAAGAGCAGTACAGGACATGTACTACTGCACTGTACTGTAGAGAGGGGCTATAGACCACCAATCACTGCATGCACCTCACTAATACACATAAGAGCAGTACAGGACATGTAGTACCGCACTGTACTGTAGAGAGACGCTACAGACCGCCAATCACTGCATGCACCTCACTAATACATGTAAAAGCAGTACAGAACATGTAGTACCGCACTGTACTGTAGAGAGGTGCTATAGACCGCCAATCACTGCATGCACCTCACTAATACATGTAAAAGCAGTACAGGACATGTAGTACTGCACTGTATTGTAGAGAGACGCTATAGACCCCCAATCACTGCATGCACCTCACTAATACATGTAAGAGCAGGACAGGACATGTAGTACTGCACTGTACTGTAGAGAGACGCTCTAGACCCCCAATCACTGCATGCACCTCACTAATACATGTAAGAGCAGGTCAGGACCTGTAAGACTGCACGTTACGGTAGAGAAACTCTACAGACCGCCAATCACTGCATGCACTTCACTAATACACATAAGAGCAGTACAGGACATGTAGTACCGCACTGTACTGTAGAGAGACGCTATAGACCACCAATCACTGCATGCACTTCACTAATACACATAAGAGCAGTACAGGACATGTAGTACCGCACTGTACTGTAGAGAAGCGCTACTAGACCTTCAATCACTGCATGCACCTCACTAATACATGTAAGAGCAGTACCGGACATGTAGTACCGCACTGTATTGTAGAGAGGCACTATAGACCCCCAATCACGGCATGCACCTCACTAATACATGTAAAAGCAGTACAGGACATGTAGTACCGCACTGTACTATAGAGAGGTGCTATAGTCGCCAATCACTGCATGCACCTCACTAATACATGTAAGAGCAGTACCGGACATGTAGTAATGCACTGTACTGTAGAGAGACGCTACAGTCCGCCAATCACTGCATGCACCTCACTAATACATGTAAAGCAGTACAGGACATGTAGTACCGCACTGTATTGTAGAGAGTCACTACTAGACCACCAATCACTGCATGCACCTCACTAATACATGTAAGAGCAGGACAGGACATGTAGTACCGCACTGTACTGTAGAGAGGTGCTATAGACCACCAATCACTGCATGCACTTCACTAATACAGATGTGTTATAAAATGTGACATTCGGCTGACTCGGTGTCTGGGACACTGCATCTTGTAACCACACTCAACATCCCAGGAGGGACGACCATGTTCACAATCTTGTATCCTGCGGCCGTTGCCTCACTGTGTATATATTTCCCCTGTAAGAGCCTTGATTATCTACTCTCAATGGGCCTCATGTATGAATACTGTCTTGATCTAAGAGGTTCCTTGTTGCCCATAGCAACCAGAGTTCCCCTTTCCTTTTTCCAGTGCATGATATGAAATGTAAGGGGAGCTGCGACTGGTTGCTATAGGCAACAAGCAAAGTTATAGACCTGGACACTTTTCATACATATCTCCCCATCCTGAAATGTCTGTTTGCTGTCAGTGAACAGAAACCTCTCCTGATCAGATTGTTTTTTTTGATCGTGGTCAGATGATACCGGAGAGAGAGGTAGGAGGTGAGCAGGAGCCGCCTCCAGCCTGTGTCCACTCTCACTCCTCCACAGTGTAGTGAGCCCAGAGGTTACACTGCGGCTACAGCCGTCCTCGGACCTCACTGATAGGTTCAGGTATCATTCCACTGAGAACAAGAGAGGAAAGATCTCCCAGAAACACGACACAATGAGACAGGAATTTGTTTTCCTGACAACTAGGGCTCATTTACCTCCAGAACCCCCTTCCCATGATGCTGTGCGCCCAGCACATCGGGGCCAGGACACTGACCAACCTCTCCACATGTCACAGAACTACAACTCCCAGAATGCACAGCCCGCCGGATGCTGGGGGTTGTAGTTCGGCAGCGCCTGGAGCTCACGGAGCTATGATATGTGACGCTGGATAGAATAACAGCATAGGCAGGGCCCGGATAGAATAACAGCATAGGACGTGCTGAATGTGATACTACAGCGCCGGTGTACGCGCTTATAATCAGCTCCCGGGACACGTCCTCCATAGTACAGCAACCCCACACACCGCACCACAGCTCAGGTAACCGCGGACACAACAGCAAGAAAACCAGCCACAGAACCCCCATTACCGAGAGCTCCGGCCCCGACCTCCGCTGTATGTGTCTGTGCAGCCGTTAGCGGTCTCTGTAGTGACAGGCCCCGCCCCCGGCGCTCAGCTGAGAACTTGCTACAGCGCGTGTTCTAGCGCCCCTAGTGGACAGGAGGAGCCCGAGCCTGCAGCAGCCGCAGCGTTCTAACATTCCATAGACTAGAGAGATCAAACTGCGCAAGCGTTCTGCGTCCCCGCCGCCTCCTCAGTAGTATATATTACTGATGTGACACATGATGCTATACAACATTATACTACATAGGAATGATGCTATACTAACACCGTCCATTATATTACATAGGAATGATGCTATACTAACACCGTCCATTATACTACATAGGAATGATGCTATACTAACACCGTCCATTATACTACATAGGAATGATGCCCTTAATAACACCCGTAAGTTTACTCAAAAGGAATGAGCGTATACTAACACCGTACATTATACTACATAGGAATGATGCTATACTAACACCGTACATTATACTACATAGGAATGATGCTATACTGACACCGTACATTACACTACATAGGAATGATGCTATACTGACACCGTACATTATACTACATAGGAATGATGCTATACTAACACCGTACATTATACTACATAGGAATGATGCTATACTAACACCGTACATTATACTACATAGGAATGATGCTATACTAACACCGTACATTATACTACATAGGAAGATGCTATTTCTAACACCGTACATTTATACTACATAGGAATGATGCTATACTAACACCGACATTTTACTCATAGGTGATGCTATACTGACACCGTACATTTTTTACTCATAGGAATGTGTGTACTGAAACCCTTTCTTTCCCACATGGAAAGATGTATA
>JAODAL010053797.1:0-25036 GCA_025379985.1 Phyllomedusa bahiana
AGTGGGGCCAGGTCTTCGGACAGAGGTAGGACCGGCCCCGGGCTTTAGGTTAGGGAGTGGAAGGTGTCAAATAGGCGTTTGGGTTGTTGGGTAGTGTTGAGATGAGGGAGGTGAAATATTTTTGTTTGGGGCAGTGTGATAAGTCCTGAGCATGAATTTGTAGTGGAGAAAGTCTGCAGGTAGCTTTGACTTTCTCCACAGCCGCTCAGCACACCTGGAACATCGCTGGAGAAAACGAGTCTGAGGTGTGTGCCAAGGCTGCGGGCGTCTGACTCTGGTGGTGCGGTGTGTGAGTGGTGCCAACATGTCCAGGGTGGTTGTGAGAGTTTCATTGTAACGTTGACAGCCTGGTCTGGACAGGAGAGGTTGGGGCAGTGAGGACTGTATGGTGTCTGTGAGTTCCTGAGTATTAATGGAGCGGATATTTCTGTATGGATGATGGGCAGGTTTGTCCAGAGAAGGCTGAGAATTAGTGATAATGAAGGAGATAAGATTGTGGTCAGAGAGAGCATAAGGAGAATTAGACAGAAGACCAGATCCAGAGAGTTCCCATCCTTGTGGGTTGGGGAGTCAGTAAACTGCGAGAGGCCATGAGAGGAGGTTAATGAAAGAAACTGTGAGGCAGAAGGAGACATGGGGTCATCAATGGGGATGTTGAAATCACCCATGATGAGAGTGGGCATTTCAGAAGAGTGGAATTGTGTGAGCCAGTCTGCAAAATGATCCAGACACTGGCGGGAGAGCGGGGGGTCTGTAGACAACTGCGACTCTGATGGAAAATTGGCTGAAAGAGTCTGAGGGTGTGGACCTCAAAGGAGGGAACGTGAGTGAGGATGCAGGAGGAAGGACCTGGTAAGTGCAGTGTGGAGAGAGAAGTATGCCAACTCCTCCACCTGGCCTGTTCTCAGGTCTGGGGGTGTGGTTGAAGTGTAGCCCACCATAGGTGAGAGCGGCAAGGGAAGCGGTTGTCAGATTGATGAGCCATGTTTCTGTGAGGGCCAGCAGGTTGAGGGAGTTGGAGAGGAAAAAGGTCATGAACAGCAGTGAGTTTGTTGCAGACGGATCGGGCGTCTCATAGAGCACACTTAATAGGGGCAGAAAAAGACGTACAGCGAATGGCAAGCAGGTTAGCAGGGTTTCTATGGGAGGCTGAGGAGGAGGTGGGATGAGCAGTAAAATAAGGTGGCCCGGGGTTGGGAGAGATGTCCCCTGCAGCGAGAAGCAGGAGAATGAAAAGAGACAGCAGATGGGTTCAGTGATGACTATGCGCGGCGTTTGTGCATTTATATGTGCGCTGGTGGTTTGGGTTTGTTGAAAAGTGAAAATAGCATGTGGGATGAGTACATAGATGAGGGAAGGAGAGAGGAGCTTATGTGGATAAAATTGTCTGAGGGCAAGATAGGTTGGTAAGATAGGAGGCAGATGGCTGCAAGGTAGATAGTAATAGCAAGCATGGTAAATAAGGAGTATGCAAAGAAGTGTAGCAACTTACAAAAAGGCGAGCGTCCCTTCTCCCTTCTGCTCCCTTCAAGCTCAGTTCTGGGATAATTCTGAGGATTGCCACTTCTAAATTGCCACTTAGAAATTTGTCCCCCAGACCTCGGTCCATAGACCACAGCTCTGCAACTTATACTCAACTATGATGAGTTCTAAATGAGCATTAGGGCCTTCAGGTGTCGTAAACGGGTGGAGCTACAAATAGCTCTGCACAGAGCAAAACTTCAAGGGAGTATCTGGGATTGATGGCTATACAAATAAAACACAGATAAATTTTAGGGAAACGAGTGGCGTAAATATCCAGGACAAAAAAAACCCATTTAAAATATAAATTCGGAGACGGGTTTTGCTGGGTTTCAGTTTCACCCCAGCCTTTTTGAAGTTTGGGAGTTTGAGGCAGCATGTGCCCTTAAAGGGCAAAATTGAGTTTGCATGAGGGTCCTTTCATGGGTTGACCCCCTGCTGTGGTGGCTTCCTACAGAAAGGCATTTACAATGGGCTTGATTACTGTGTAAATTGAGCTTTCCTGGGGCGGGGGCCCATCTGTGATAATCTAAAACTAGATACGGAATTGGGGATGAAGTAAAGTGAATTCTTCCTCACCCCTCCTCCCCTTTTGAGGGCGCTAGGGGGCAGCACCTCCTCGGGTTGCTCCCCAATGCGCCGGGGATGACCCCTCCCCCTGTGGGGAAAAACCCATCGGCGTTGCCGGGGTTCTGGGCCCTTCCGGGGGCGAATGACGAAGTTGTGCTGTTGGAACGCCAGGCTCCAGAAATATCAACCTCCCTTTGGGTTCCGGAGACCGTGTGTAACCAGCTCAAGGGTTTGTGGTCTGTTTCCACAATTAAATGACGACCGTACAGAAATGGCTGCAGCCGCTGCAGGGCCCACACTACCGCCAGACATTCTTTTTCCATGGGGAATAGGCCACTTCCCTTGGGCAGAAGTTTCCCCAGCTCAGGTACAAACGGGATGTTCCTGTCCCGTTGTGTCCACCTGGCTTAGCACTGCACCCGAGGCCAAATTCACGGCGTCGGTTTGTACTATAAACTGCCAGATGAAGTCGGCGGCTTGTAGTACTGGGGAGCTGGACAAGGCGGCCTTGAGGGCTTGGAAGGCCGCTCGCAGTCGTTGTCCATTCGACGGGCAGAGGGCAAACCTCTTCCCGGGTGAGGTTCTGTCAGGGGCTTTGCCAGGCTACTATAGTGTGGAACAAACCTCCTATAGTACCCAGCGGTGCCCAAGAAGGACATCACCTGCTTTTGGTTCCTGGGATGGGCCAAAGGGTGCCCATTTGGGATCCACATTCCGGGCTCTGGCTTCAAGGCCCCCACCCACCCGGATGCCCCAGGTAGTGAATCTCACTCATGCCCGGCTGGCACTTTTCCGGCTTGATGGTCAAGCCTGCCTGGTGGACTCGTCCGAGCACCTGCGTCAGGTGCTGGAGGGGTTCCTCCCAGGTGGGACTGAAAATGGCTATGTCATCCAGATACGCAGCCGCATACCCTTCAAGTCCCTTAAGCAGCGTGTTGACCACCGCTGAAAAGTGGCAAAGGGGCATTCTTCATGCCGAACGGCCTCACAGTGGACTCGTAAAAGCCCGAAAGGGGGTGAAAAAAGGCAGAGCATTCCCTTTCCTCACGAGTCAGGGGAATCTGCCAATATCCTCGGCTCAGATCCATGATGGTCCAGTGTACTTGGCCCCCCGGGCCCAACTGATCGAGCAGGTCATCGATGCGTGGCATTGGGTACGCATCAGTGACCGGACAGCGTTGAGCCCCCTGTAGTCCACGCAGAATCGGGTGGTTTCCCGATCCTTCTTGGGACAGGACTACAGGCGAGGCCCAGGCAACTGTTGGACGCCTGGATGACCCCCAGCTTCAGCATCTCTTCAATCTCCTAAAGCAGTGCTTGCACTTGGGGGGAAAACCATAGCTAAACCCGTTTGGGGGGGTGACCCCCCGGTTCCACGGGATGGACGGCGACTCCGTCCTTCCAGGCACTTTGGGGAACAATGCCCTAAGGGGGGGGAGATTTGCCCAACAGCTGGACCTTTGGTATCCAGGAGCTTCCAAAATCTCCAATCCTCTATGGATCCACCTCCCCCAACCGGGACAAGCATGTCCAAGAGGTTTTCCTCTCACCCCCTCGGGCAGTTGCACACGGGAAAGGGGGCACACCTCCCGCCATGATGCCCCTTCATCATTTTTCCCCCGTGGAAGGGCCCCACCTTCCCCGGGCATGTCCAGGGTGACCAGTACTGACTACTTTGATTTGCTGGGCACATAAGGGGCCTTCCCAGGCTGCCTGAAGCTTTCCTGTGGTCGGGACCAGTACCCACCTTTCTGACCCCACCTAGGCCTCACAAGCGTTCGGGGTCGAAACCACATTCGGTCGCCGGCCCGTCGCATTTTCTGAAATAGCTTGAAAGGGGCCTGCTTTTTTGTCAGGGAATGCACGACATACCAATGACCGCCCCCCCCGGGGTTGCTAATCCCCTTTTCCCAGGCCTCCTTCACCAGAGCCGGGGGGTCCCCTACAACGCCCCAAACGGGAGCTCGAAGGAGGAACCCCTTGGGGCCGTGGAATTTTTCCGGGTTAGGCGAATAGTAGGTTGGGAGGACCCCCCCAACGGCCCCGGGTGTCACCAACATTTTAAGCACTGTTTGGGGGTGCCATTGAACCATCACCACAGCCATTAGCCCTGTGGGGGGAGGGGCTGGCCCCCGATGTTGCACCGTATCAGCTCACACAGGGACTCCATTAACGCGACATGAACTGGGTTCCCCCCGGTCATGAGCATTTCCTGTGGAAAGCCCCCCGAGAGAAAAACTCCAGTAACGGTGGCCACCCTTTCAGCCCCCCCAATAGACACAAGGGTACCGCTTCCGGGTACCGATGGGGTAGTCTACTACCGCAGTACGAAGCGTTTCCCGGAGCTCTGGAATACACGGTCCAATAAATCCACACGACCCTCCTGAAAGGGTCGCATGATATCAAGGACCCAAAGGGCTTTGGGGGGCCCCGGCCCCCCCGCCTTTCCCCCCCCTCTGACAGGGGTCGCACGAAAAGGGAGTAGGCACCACATCAGGCCCCCCTCTTTTACCAAAAACTGGGGCCAGCCCTTTCCCTTTGGGCTGGTGAACCCAGGTTCCCCATCGGAATCTCATGCGCAAACCCCAACAGCTCCGCCCTGAACGATAGGGGACCACCAACCACGGGCCCGGCCACCCTCCGTTTAAAACCCGGGGTCAACCGCACGTGGGACAGCCTCCTTGTCCCAGACCCCCCCGCGGTGTCCTTAGTCCCCAAAGGTGGCTGTGCCGTTCTCCTTGAACTTTCAGACTGTCCCCAGCCGCAACCTGCCTAAACCCGACAACGTGGGGCCCAAAAGGGTAGACTGCCACTCCCTGTCGGGCCACAGATCTACTCCTGGCCCTCACCTACCTCACTTACCCGTCCGATGGAGGAACCCCTCGGGCCCCTGAGGGCCTCCTGGCTCCTGGGCCTCCCACTGCCGTGAAGGCAGACCGCTGCAACCGCGGTTTGGGGGCCCCCGCCCCTCGGATCATATAAGTCGCCATCTGCTTGGCCCAACCGGCCCCCTGACCCTGTTTGTGGGAGACCCGCCTGTGGCCTTTTCCCCGGAGCCCTGCCTCACCCGCATGCTCCCCCACCACACTTCTCCCCCTGTCTCCCCGGCTGTGGGGGGACCCCCCCCGGGGGCCCTGTGGCCTTTCCGGGAGCCCTCCTCACCTTCATGCTCCCCCCCCCAGCGTCGCCCCCTGTTTGTCCCCTTAGCCACCCCGAGGCAACAAACCCGCAGGGTTTCGGACACATCCTGCGCCCATGCAATCTGCTACCTTTTCTCCTCTCCCCCAGGATGGAAGGGACACACCCCTATCACCCCCCCCATAAATCCCCCCCAGGGAAGCCTGAAAACAACCCTTGCCACAAATAATTTAAATTGGGGGGGGGTTGGGGGGGGGTGAACTTTTTTAAGGGGGGGGGGGGGGGGGAGAAAGAGGGCCCCTTTAGGGGCCCCCAAAAACGGGCTACCAGCCGCCCCAAATTCCTGTCCCCAAACAAAATACCAAACTGGAAATGTTCGGCGATACCCCCCCCCTCCCGCATTCCCCCCGGGACCCCCCGTCCAAATACACCCTGGCAACTGAAAAAGCGCCGGGGACAAAAGCCCCCCAATTTCCGGGGACCGCGCAGGTCTTTCCCCTGAAACCAAATTTCCTTTTGGGGGAAAACCCGGGGCCCAGGGCCGGGACCACATTTTTTCTCCCCAAACCGGTGTCCAAATTCCCCTTGGGAACAAAACCGGCCCCACGGTGACTGGCTGGGTTTAATTTTTCAAGGGGCCTTCCCCCCCCCCCCCAGCAAAACCCCCTGCTTGGGAGCCCCTTAAATGTTTTTAGGGGTAAAGGAACCCCACTCCCCCACACACTATTTTCTTGATCCCACCATCTGCCACCAAAAATGTGAAGAAAAAACCTAGTTCCCCCCCGCCCACCCCAAAGGGGCGACGCCGGACTTGGGGGGGTTTTTTTCTCGACGTTGCCCCGGCCCCCCTTTGGGGTGCACAAGGTCACCAGATACTGTTCCCAAAACCCCGTTTAAACCCCCGTCCACATGGGCCCATGGAAACCAGGGGGGACGAGAAAACACTTTCCCCCATCCAGAACCCCGAACGGTTTTTGCCACCAGTTTTTGAGCCCGGGCCCTTGGCTTTTGGGGCCGTTTTCATTCAAGCCCCTTTGGAAGCTTGGGGGATTTTGGGGGCAGCATGTTCCTTTTTGGGGGAAAAAGAGTTTCAAGGGCCCCCTTTTCATTTGCCCCCCCCCGGGGGTGGCTTCCTTCAGAAAGGCATTTTCAATGGCTTGACTACCCTTTTAAATTGAGCTTTTCCCGGGGGGTGGGGCCATCGTTTATATCTGACTAGATACGTAATTGGGGATGAAGTAAAGTGAATTCTTCCTCATATATATATGTCACACTGCACAGAGGAGAGGATGGTGGATCCACTAGTCACCATGTGTAGTTGGCGAAGTCTACACAGAGGAGCAGAGTTTAAGGGGCCCCTTGTCTTCACCGGTGCCCGCTGCAAAGTGGGAAGGACTTTCCTGCAGGGAAACCCCAGGTCACTACCCCTGATGTAGACCTTGGCGGTGACAGCTGAAGGGAAAGGCACAGAAACAGTCTGGAACACAGAGAGGCAGGCACGACTGGAACAACATCAGCAGATGATGGTCAGGCAGGTAGCAAAACAAATCTAGAAAATAGCAGAGAAGGTTTGCAAGACGTACGCGAGAAACCAACTCAAGGAAATGGACACCAACAATTGGGCTCAGAGAGCAGGAAACAGAATCCCTAAAAAGCTCCTGCAAGAAAAGGATAGGAGGAGCACAATTACCTGTTGTGCGCTGGCCCTTTAAGGGAACTGACGTGCGCGTGCCCCTAGTTCAGGGAAGATGCAGAGGACCACTCCTGCCAAGGAGGACGCAGGACGGGAGCAGGTGATACGGGACAGGCAGAAGTGAACAGCTGCCCTGAGCGCAATGCGGTGACCACCAGCAGCCGGGTAACGGACGTGCCTGCGGTCCAGGAAAACTCAAGATAACTCAACACACAGCCATCATCGTCTAAACCACTGGCAATAAAAGTTGACCATAAGGGAAAATGTGCAAATTGTGCCCAATATGCTATTTTTTCTCCACAGTGTCATGCAACTCGTTAGTGTTACAAGGTCTCAGGTGTGAATAGGGAGCAATAGGTAAAATTTGGTGTTAATGCTTTTACACCCCCTCATACTGTTCATTGGAAGTTCAACATGGCACCTCATGGCAAAGAACTTTCTGAGGATCTGAAAGCAAGAATTGTTGCTCTAAATAAAGATAACTTAGACTATAAGATGATTGCCAACACCCTGAAACTGAGCGGCAGCATTGTTGCAAAGACGATACAGCAGTTTACAAAGTTTACCAAGATAGGTACCATTCAGAACAGGCTTCTCCATGATAGACCGAAGAAGTTGAGTGCACATGCTCAGCTTGATATTCAGAGGTTGCTTTAACAAAAAGTGCTGCCACTCTGCCAGCATTGCAAGGTTAATAGGGTGGGGGCTCAGCCTATCAGTGCTCAGAACATACCCCCGCACATTGCATCAAGTTGGTCTGCTTGGCTGTCATCCCAGAAGCCTCTTCTAAACATAATGCACAGGAAAGCCCGCAAACAGTTTGCTGACAACAAGCAGACTAAAGACATGGATTACTGGAACCGTGTACCGAGTCTGATTAGACCAAGATAACCTTATTTAATTCAGATGGTGTCAAGCGTGTGTGGCGGCAGCCAGGTGAGGAGTACAAAGACAAGTGTGTCTGGCCTACAGTCAAGAGTGGTGAAGGGAGTGTCAAGGTTTGGGGCTGCATGATTGCTGCCAGCTGCAGGGAGCTACAGTTCATTGAGGGAACCATGAATGCCAACATGTTCTGTGATATAATGAAGCAGAGCATGATTCCCTCTCTTCAGAAACAACCCCAAATACATCTCCAAAACCACCACTGTCTTGCAAAAATAAATGAGGATATAGGTGCTGGACTAGCCAAGCATTTCCCCAGCCTTAAACCCTATTAGGGCATCCTCAAACAAAAGGTGGAGGAGCGCAACGTGTCTAACATCCACCAGCTCCGTGATGTCGCCATGGAGTAGAAGATGATTCCAGTGGCAACCTGCGAAGCTCCAATAAACTACATGCCCAAGAAAGTTAAGGCAGTGCTGGAAAATAATGGTGGTCACACAAACTATTGAAACTTTGTGCACAATTTGTCCATTTTCACTTAGGGGGGTACTCACTTTTGATGCCAGTGGTTTAGACATTGATGGCTGTGTGTTATTTATAGGGCACATTTATAGTTATCTATAGGACACAAGAAATTTACGCTATCTACAAGCTATACACTGACTACTTTACATTAAAATCCAGAAATTTACATTGTATAAATGATTTTTTTAGTCTTTAGAGTTACTGGGAGAGCTTCAGTCGCACTGTTATATTTGTATGTAAATACACAAATAACAGTTCCTTTTTGCAGCATGTAGGTTTTCCTCTCTCACTGGAAGCTTCCTCCAATGACACTTACAGTTTTACTATCCCACATTTACAACCAAACTTTCTGATTGGACTTCCATTTTTTTTTAAACCCCTCCATTACCAATGTCCCTCTGACAGGCACAGCTAGAAATAATGGCTAGCAAAGCTGAAAAGTCAGTCAGTGCCGTAGAACCACCCATAGTCTGCACAGGAATCCTGAAGCCATCTGTGAAATGCAGGATTTGTAAAAACATATAATACTTTATAATACTGTACTGCTAAAAAAAATAAGGGAACACTAATATGCCACATCCTAGATCCTAGATCTCAATGAATGAAATATCCCAGTTGCAATTCTTTATTAATTACATAATGGAATGCATTTAAAACAATAAAACATAAAAATGATCAATGAAAATTAAAAACAATATCCCCTGAAGGTATGGGTTTTGAATGATATTGAGTGGAAACTCAAATTTCTGGCTGATACAACTTCAGTGGAAATGCCTCAAGCAGTGTCGGACTGGAGGGGGGGTCTGCGGCTCACCCTACTGTACATGAAAATATTACCGGCCTCTGGGACATAAATGCGCCCATTTTACCATATAATACAGTGTGCAAAACAGAACTGTATTGTGTAGCACATAGAAAGTACAATATTGTGTAGTACAATATCAAGTTAGTCACACGTTTGTCAGTCTAACATATCATAGATATTCTGCCACAGATATCCGTTAGAGAAAGTCCCTGAGAGGTTGTGAGAGGATTCTCAGTATAAGCTAATGGTAGACAGTGAACTCGCTGACATTAAGTTCCAGCGTGAAGCCAGTTGCATGTAGAGAGGATGCAATGGAGTTGCTTAAGGTACAGTTTTAATGGATTTACCTTGAAGAACTGTATGCCATGCGGTCAAAACACAATGCAACATCACAGTGAAGATCAGTAAGTCTGCTCACAAGATGGATGACAGAGAAGAAGCAGGACGTGATGTCAGAGAGGGAGGAGAAGAGAGAACAATGTATCATGTGAAAAATTGGTTAAAGGGAAAGGAACATTGATGTAAAACAATGGAAAACTTTAGCCAGAGGTGGCCATTACATAGTAAAGAAAAAAACATTGCCCCAGTAAATATATATGAAGCTGTGACAGCATACTCCCCGTCTGAAATCCTTGGATTTCACTAGACATAAACCAACATAATGTAAATCTGTAGAATGATGCTTCTGGAACCTGAAAGACAAATGTAAAAAACAGACAACAATAACTGTAAACAGATAATCAGGAACAGTTCAATTGTAAATAATCCGTAGCAGGATGTTCGGGAAAGGTACGGTGATGAGCAATTGAGTCAATGTACTTGAAAAGTTCGTTGTAGCGTGATTACTGGTTTCAAGTTGACAAAAGGGCTGGTTTTTGGAATGTCCTGTTTGTTAAGAAGACATTTGAGTTCAGTGTGAAAGGCACTCTGCTGCACATTATGTATCACTAACATCTCACTTAGTGTAATGTCTTCTGCAGAGAGGGGCTTGTGACACACGTGCCAACCACGACAATCAGTAATATCATCTTTAGCGTGAAAGCACTGTGCGATGTGAACTAACCTTGCGATGGTGCGTACGAGCTTTACCCATCTGGAGAAGAGTTCAAGCGGTGACAATTCAATCCGGACCCTTCTTTTCAGACTTGGTGATGAGGGTACTCACTTCAGGACGAATCTCAGGATCGTTGTCAGGGTCTTTACTCTCGTTCAGCAAGAACTCTGGACCTATCAGCCAAGAGATTTTGGCAAGGGCACTAACAACGACGGTCTGGTGGCACAGTCCTGCAGGGTTGAGGTGAGATGGACATAGTGCCATTGCTTAGGGTTAGGGGAAATTTCCTAATCCTTTCGATCCCAGTTACTGACTAGACATAGAAGCGTTTGTTTGGTTGTTTATGTAACCCAGGACAACCTTGCTGTCAGTGTAGAACCAAATGTCATCCACATGAATATCAAGCTCACGCTGAATAAAGTCTGCACTCTCTACAGCAAGCACAGCGCCACAAAGTTCAAGTCTTGGGATGGTGTGCTCTGGTTTAGGAGCTAGTTTAGCCTTTCCAAACAGGAATCCCACATGAACTTTACTGCAATTGTCAATTACCTTGGGGTAGGCAGAGGCAGCGATAGCCTCAGATGTGCATCTGAAAAATATGTGGACTTCCCTTCTCTGGCTTGTGGAAAGAGATGCTGGAATGTAACAACGAGGTATGTAATCTTGTCCAAGGCGTGCAGGGTTTCTTTCCAGGATTTCCCACTTCTGCTGCTTGTCAAGGGGCAGTGGAGCATCCCAGTCCTCAATAGCTTCTGAGAGCTGTCTTAGTAGGAACTTGCCCTGTACATTTCAAAGGGTGCTACAATTCCCAGTGGATCATATAGGCTGTTCACCACTGAGAGGACTCCACGTTTAGTGAATGGTTTGTCTGTAAAATTAAACCTGGAAGCCAAGAGAATCATTTAACAAGTCCCATCTCAAACCCAGACTTCTCTGCACTGGAGGGTCGACTATGCCAAGGTTCAAGTCTCTGAATTCGCGGCCAGTCGCTGGGCTGAAAGGCTTTCTTTGACAGCAGTACTGTTGGAGGCAATTTTGTGTAAACGCAGACAAGCTTTAGAAAGCATACCTTGTGCTCTTTTGAGCAGGTCTATGGCTTTCTTCTGCTGTGGGAAAGGGATTTGAGTGCGTCGTCTACGTAAAAAGTCTCTTTCAACAAGGTGACGAGCATCCTTCCCAAACTCTGACTCGCCATCAGCAGCAGTCCTTTGCGGGCCATAAGTAGCGACAGCAGTGAAGGACTTTACCGAACAGTGCACCTTCATGCGTATTCGATCATTTCCTATGTTAGTGTCATTGTCCCTGTGCCACAGAAACCTGAGGTAATTTCGGTGGTCTTCTCGACGATGAAACAATGGAACATTTGCTCAATGTCAGGGGTAATGGCGACTGTCCCCTTTTCTGAATCTCATAATCACTCCTACCAAGTTTGGTCAGGTTCGGACCTGTGAGAGAACGTCGTTCAGGGATACGCCATGATGCTTTGCACTGGAGTCAAACACCACCCTGATCTGGTTGGTTTTCGTGGGTGATACACTCCAAAGGGAAAAGGAAGATAACCAGCATTCTTCATGCTTTTGCAAAGGTGGAGCGGGCTCTGCGTGGTCTTTGAGAAATATCTTTTCCATGAAGGCCACATAGTGATCTTTCATCTCGGGCTTGTTTCTTAGTTACTTTTGCAAGGAGATGAATCTGGATAATGCTTGTTTCCCGGTTGTTAGGAAGCCTGGCTCTTTCAGCCCGAAAGGGTAAGGGTGGCAACCCAATGGTTAGATTGATCCTTGAAGCATTCTCTGTCCATTATTTTGATAAACTCTTTTTTCTTCTATGGACAAGGCTACTCTGTGTCGTCTTGTGTTGTGTGAAACACCGTTCCTCCTAAGTTATCGAAAGGGCGTAGGAATGATGTCGGTGCCTTACTGAAATAAAAAAAGATCTCCTTTACCTCGTAATGATGAGGACATGGCTTGAAGTGGGTTGTGCTACCATTGTTGAGCACAAAGGTTTTAAAGGAGTTCACTTGAGATGGTTTAAGATCCTATCCAAACACACATTGCGATGATTACCCAGCCTGGGTCAAGTCTTTGTGCGTATGGGGCATCATTTTGACCATTGCATTGTTGACGTACCTTATGGACTCTCAGAATGTCTCTTCCGAGCAAGAGAAGGATGTCAGCGTTCATGTCCATAGGAGGAATCTCCTTTGCCAGGTGTCTCAAGTGGGGATGATAAGCAGCTTCAGGAGTCGGAATTTCTTCTTTATCATCAGGTATCTGGTCACTTTCAATTAACGTGGGTAGGGAGAGTTGGATATTCCTGTTACTGGGAGAAGTGAGGTATCCAGTGGGTCTTCTGCCAAGGGTCTCTAAGCGACCGGAGCAAGTGTTAAGGGTGTAATGGTATTGCTTCTCCTTTATACCGAAGATCTCAAAAAACTTTGGCTTGCTAGAGACCTGTTGCTTTGTTCGCAATTATGGCAAAACATCCTGGTGGCCTTTTCGGTTTGCCCTTCTGGATAGACACTCACTAGACACACTTTGGCACAGCACTTGGGGCCATCCTCTTTGTGACATACTTCCATGCAGGAGGAGGAGACAGTGGTAGTAGCTGAAACTTGAGCTGATGGCTCCCCGCTATGCGTTTGTGACGGCTTAGGGTGTTGCTTGAGGTTGTGGGTTGTCAGGAGAAGAGGTAGGATGCATGGCTGCAACATTTTGTCACACTGCATTCAGTACACTTGATGACAGCCTTAAAATCTTTTTTCAAAAAAGGTTTGAAGAAGCACAACACTTGTAACACACTCCAAATTCCTTAAGCGTGCCTCTGCGTTCTTGCAAAGTCTTTCCCCAAGCCCAAGACATTCCTTCAGTGGATGAGGTCTTTTGTGGATAGGACACATACGATTAAAGGGGCTTTGTCTTTATAGACAGGAGCGTCCTGTCTAGTGGTGCAGGATGCATGAATGGGAAAGGTCGTCCCTTTCCTAACAGATACTGTTCCCCCCAAGTCTCTACTTTGCTTGTTTGGTTTTCATACCTTGAGCATGATGATGAAGCTGGTAGAGCAGATTCTGTGAAGTCAAAACTGGGGGTCGTTCTTCTTCCGAGCTTGGTCACTGATGAATCTGGGAAAAAAAGGAGAAAGGTGGAAAGACACGTTGTGTTCTCTTTTGTATCTGGAGCCCATGTATGCCCATTTTCTTGCATGCCATATGGTTAATTTGGACACTTTCCGGATTAACACCGTGAGCTGTATAAAGGTAACTCAGTCCAGACAGACTTGGATCCAATTTAGCCAGATCTAGCTCATTTAGTATGTCGATCAGGTCTTGGAGCTTGCGGTTGTCCTTGTTGGTGATCTTTTGGGGAAAGGGATGAAGTCCCCTTAAACAAGGCATTTTCTATAGCTTCTGAACTGCCATAAGTCGGGTTTAAGGGCTTCCCATGCAGCAGCAAGACCTTCTTGATGACCCGCATGAACTGCTCCCCAATGGCTTTACCGTTCCGCAGAATCTGGGCCTAACCATTTTTCAAGCAAGTCAAGCTCTTCCTTGGCAGTGAGTTAAGATCATTGATTACTGATTCAAAGGTGGACTTCCAGGGTCGGTAATTTTGAGCATGGTCGTCGAACTTTGAGAGACTAATAGTTTATCGCTCCCTGCATATCATATAACTAGCAAAGTCCGACATGTCTGATCTCCCACCTCCCTGTCACCAGATTACCTTTTGATATCCCTGGGGCGTGAAAGATTTTCTGGCATATGGGGCTGAGATGAATCAGGATGAAATGATTTTAGCATAAGGTTAAGCTGCGGTTTAGTCTCTGGAGAATCTGCTTGTGTGATGCTGGAAATTACCCCTTGTTCTGGTTAGGTGGCATCCTCTGATGCTTCTCAGGTACAGCAGTGTGGTAGGTTTGAAGTGGCGTTGGTGCATATGACATAGCAGGTGGTGCAGGAGGTGATTGCTTAAGCACGTATTGGCGGTGCGGTCAGCTGGGTCTTCCACTTCTGCAGGGATGGAGCAGTCTAGGTTTTGTGTCTTGGCCTAATACTTGTTCGAAAACCTTTAGCTTGGCTAAGGCGGCTGCTTCCTCCCTTTCCATTTGGAGAATCTTTAGTTGGGCCACTGTCTCTGCTTGTCTTTGAGCCATTTCTGCTTCTGCCTTCGCCTGTCTTTGAGCCATTTCTGCTTCCTTCTTGGCAAAGGAACTTCTGATGCTAGCTTCTTCTGCTTCAGCATGGATTTCTATCAGCTTGTCATGCAATGTTGACCTTCTGGAGCGGGAAGTTTCTTGAAGATGACAGCGTACGTTTGGTTGAGCAGACCGATGAGACCTTACTTCTTGCAGGTGTGCGATGCGGAGTTCTGCCCTTTTCTTTGGCGCCTTTCAAAACGGCATCTTTTGTTTGGAGTAAAGTTTCTCTCTCAGCTAGTTCTGCTGCGGGACATCAAAATCAGCGTTACTCAGGAATGTGATATACTTAGCGGACAGCCGCTGGTAGCGTTCATAGGCGGCAGATAAGCGATTCACTGTTGTGGTTAATGTTGCTGTGTCACTGTCGTAGCGTGAGATGGCTGCTATATAGTGTTCAGTTCTTTGCCATAAATCATCAAAATTATCACGGGAAATCTTCTTAGTTATTTCAAAGTTTCTCTCTAATCTTTTGCGTGGGTTTGCTGACCACGTTTAGATCGTGCAATTTTGTTCTTCCAGAAACATGGACTCTGTTTCCTGCATGTCTGAGTCTTTGGTGCCACGATGCATTCTGCTAGATGCAGCGACAGAGGAGCTTTCAGAGCCTTTTTTTGGACATGTTAATCCTTGTTTAAAGTGGTATTGACTCTTTAAAAATGGAGCTGCAGCCTTGTGCACGCTGGTTAGGACGCTGGTTTCTGCTAAAATGGAGGACAGCTCTGTGCTTGCTTGCAGACTGTGTGGATCTTGCAGGAACTGCAGATTCAGCTGTGTTTTGACTATTTCCCGCCACAGATATACGTTTAGAGAAAGTCCCTGAGAGGTTGTGAGAGGATTCTCAGTATAAGCTAATGGTAGACAGTGAAATCGCTGACATTTAGTTCCAGCATGTAGCCTGTTGCTTGTAGAGAGGATGCAATTGAGTTGCTTAAGGTACAGTTTTTATGGATTTACCTTGAAGAACTGTATGCCATGCAGTTCCAAAAACAATGCAACATCACAGTGAAAGATCAGTAAGTCTGCTCACAAGATGATGACAGAGAAGAAGCAGGACGTGATGTCAGAGAGGGGGGAGAAGAGAGAACAATGTATCATGGGAAAATTGGTTAAAGGAGAAGGAACATTGATGTAAAACAATGAAAACTTTAGCCAGTGGTGGCAGCATTACATAGTATAAGAAAACATAACATTGCACAGTAAATATATATGAAGCTGTGACAGCATAATAGACACAGGGCTAAGTAGCTCCATCCATATCCCCCTCCACCCACATACAATATCCCCCTCCAATAGTCCACATACAATATCCCCTCCATGTTTCCCTTGGTCACGCACCTCGCCACCTTCTAAAATAAACACCAGCAAGAAAGTAAAAGTGTAACTCCTATCACAGGGTCAGGTGTTCCCTCACTCTTACAATCAGGGACAAGTGTACGCTGCCACTATACTAGTGCCGATATAACTTACAACACCGCCATATGGAGACCACATAGCGGTCAGACACCAGCTCAGGTATAACCTACAACACTGCCATATAGAGACCACATAATGTTCGGACACCAGCTCAGGTATAACCTACAACACCACCATTTTGAGACCACATAGAGGTCAGACACCGGCTCAAGTATAACCTACAACACCGCCATATAGAGACCACATAGAGGTCAGACACCAGCTCAGGTCACATCACATTACAGTGAATACAGCACTGATCCAATAATAATGATAAAATAACCCCTGAAATCAGGGACTCACCGGAGATGTCTTATCTGATGAGTCGTTCTCTTCTCTCATGAGTCGTTCTTATTCCCTTTTCTTCTGCATCCGTTCCACACCGCCATGATGACTTGTCCCGGCCACCACTCATCCCTGCAGAAATTACACACAAATATCTTAGAATCCTCACTTTTCTAGCATCTCTTTACCTATTCCTACCTCTGTATAAACTACCCAGGGGTAGGAGAACAGGTACAAGCCATAACTTAGAGGTCTAGTATCCTAAGGGGTTGGATGGTGGGGAGAGGACTGAGTCCCTGGAGATAATGCTACAACTATGGGCTGCTGCCCTCTCAATTATATTACCAGGTAGACAGGCAGTTAGGGGTCTCCTTTAGGTAGTATACAGGCAGTTAGGGGTCTCATTTAGGTAGTATTCAGGCAGTTAGGGGCCTCCTTTAGAGGTATACAGGCAGTTGGGGGTCTCCTTTAGGTAGTATACAGGCAGTTAGGGGTCTCATTTAGGTAATATACAGGCAGTTAGGGGGTCTCCTTTAGGTAGTATACAGGCAGTTAGGGATCTCCTTTAGGTAGTATACAGGGAGTTAGGGGTCTCATTTAGGTAGCATACAGGCAGTTAGGGGTCTCATTTAGGTAGTATTCAGGCAGTTAGGGGCCTCCTTTAGCTAGTGTGCAGGAAGTCAGGGCCCCCTGTATTTTGTATTTACTCAGGGCCCCTTTTAGGTAGTAAGGGCCCCCTGTAGGTAGTCAGGGCCCCCGGTAGGTAGTCTGGGCCCCTTTAGACAGCCAGGGCCCCCTGTAGGTAGTTAGGGCCCCCTATAGGTAGTCAGGGCTCCCTTTCATTAGCCAGGACCCCCGTTCATTAGCCAGGGCCCCCTTTCATTAGTCAGGGCCCCCTTTCATTAGCCAGGGCCCCCTTTCACTAGCCAGGGCCCCCTTTCACTAGCCAGGGCCCCCTTTTAGGTAGCCCGGGCCCCCCTTTTAGGTAGCCAGGGCCCCCTTTTATTAGCCACGGCCCCCTTTTAGGTAGCCAGGGTCCCCCTTTTATTAGCCCGGGCCCCTGTAGGTAGTTAAATAAAACAAACAAACAGCCACTTACCTCGCTCCCGCTCCGGCTCCCAGCCGCTCCGATCTCCCTGCCGGCCTCTACTGCCGCCATGCATAGGCGGCGCGGTGATGTGACATCAACGCGCCGCCTACGTCAGCAGTGGGGGCCGGCGCCCGGCAGGCTTAAGGCCTAATACCTTAAGCCTGCTAGAGCGCAACTAGTCCCCAACTCCGGGGCCCGGTCTCTGAGCGGTCGGGACGCAGGGCCCAGGCGTTCACTGCCCGGATGCGCGGCCGGGCCCCGGGGAGCGACGGCACTGCCTCCGGGGCCCACAGCAGCTCGGGCGGGCCCACCGGAGGTTCACCGATCCCCCAGCAGCCCAGTCCGAGCCTGGCCTCAAGTCAATGGTCTTCACATGCCTGCTTGACCTCCCTACAATGCCTGAACATGTTCCTAATGAGGTGGTGGATGTTCTCATGAATGATTTCCTCCCAGACCTGAATTAAAGCATTAGTCAACTTCTGGACAGTCTGACTTACAATGTGGCATTGGTGGATGGAACAAGACATTATGTGCTTGATTGGATTCAGGTCTGGAGAATGAGTAGGCCAGTCTATAGCATCAGTGCCTTCATCATGTAGAAACTGCTGACACACTTCAGCCACATGAGACCTAGCATTGTCATGCATCCAAAGGAACCCAGGGTCCACTTGTATTTGTATATGGTCTCACAAAGGGTCTGAGAATCTCATCCTGGTACCTAATGGCAGTCAGAGTACCTCTGGATAGCACATGTAGGGCTCTGTGGCTCTCCAAAGAACTGTCCTCCCACAAAATTACTGACCAACTTCCAAACCGGTCATGCTGGAGGATGTTGCAGACAGCAGAACATTCTCCACAGCATCTCCAGACTCTGTTACGTCTGTCACATGTGCTCAGTGTGAACCTGCTCTCATCCGTGACGAGCACTGGACGCCAATGTTGAATCTGCCAGTCTTGTTGTTCTCTGGCAAATGCCAATCATCCTGCACGGTATTAGGCTGTAAGCACAACACCGACTTGTGGATGTCGGGCACTGATACCACCTTCATGGAGTCTTTTTCTAACAATTTGAGTAGACACATTGTCATGGTTCATGCAACAGTCCCCGTTCTGGACCGTGGACATGGCTGTGTCCCTGCTTCATTCCTGTTTCTGTCTCGGTCCCTGCTGTCTCTCTTGTTGCTGAGTACTCTTCTGTCCTCGCCCCTCCTCCTGCCTGCATTCCTTACTGTTTCTGCACAGGCTCACTGGACTCAATTTAAAGGGACAGTGTCCCAATTACTCGTCCCATGACTGACAACCTCCTGTGATATCAGGATCTTCCTGCCTCTGTTCCTGGTCAGTTCATTAATGTCCATCTGAGCTTCTGAGCTCTGTGTTTCTGTTCCTGTTGTTTCCTGTCAAATGCCTGTCTGTTCCTGTGTTTGTTTAGCCCTGCATTTCCTGTTGTCCTGTTTGCCTGTTACATGTTATCCTGATTCTGCTATTATCTGCCATCTCATCTGCCTGATACCCAGGTTTCTGATTCTGCTGTTACCTGCTGTTCTGATACCTGTTTAATCCTGCTGTCCTGTCAGCCTGATACCTGATTCTGCTGTTACCCGTCATCCTGCCAGCATGATACCTGTGTTCCTGATTCTGCTACTACCTGTTGTCATGCCAGTCAGCTGCTAGAACCCAGCTTCTAGCCTAACATTTAACCCTGTAGTGTCCTGCCTGCTGTTCCAGTCACCTATGTTCCTGCATCTAGGTTTGTGCTGTATCCTGCTGTTGTACCAGTCCGTTATCTGCCTGGGACTCTGTCACCTGCCTGTTCTCGCTGTCCTTTGTCCTGCACTTTGGCTGTCACCACAAGTGGCCACAGAGGTAGTGACCTGGGGGTTCACCGCAGCTAAGCCCGTCCGACCTTGTGGCAGGCGTCAGTGATCACCTAGGGCCCCTTAGACTCTACTCTCTGCCGTGGTCTCCATACCACCATCTATGCTAGCGGTGGCCAAGAGGATTCACAATACCTAGCGTTCAATGTGTCAGTGCCTGCTGACCCTGTTGAAACATGAAACACATGGATATTAGTGGCCTGCTGGAGATCACTTTGCAGGGCTCTGGCACTGCTTCTCCTGTTCCTCTTTGTACAAAGGAGAAGGTAGCAGTCCTGTTGATGGGTTGTTTCCTTCTAGAACAAATCACAGAATAAAAAATACAAACATAGGGTTTATGAACCAAAAAGTCACTGCCACAACAATAAACCCATTATCTAAAATCTAACTTTTATTGAATCCATTAAAATGAGTCAAAACCTACAAGAGCTCTACACCTGTTATCCTAAACTTCTAAACAATCTATATTCCTCTCAATACCACAACGAATAAAGTTGGATATCACAATGCCTTAGGGGGTAATAAATGTTGGAGGCTATCTTTCTCTTACAGTTTTCCCTATTCAGTCCTATTAAAGGCTGATAGTTTGCCCCTTAAAAGGACATAATACAACCACACAACCTGGTCTATAACAAAAAGGACACCACTACACCAGGTGCCCCCAAAAAAGGGTCAGGTACTTAAAATTAGTGGTGTCCTTTTTGGTATAGACAAGGTTCTGTGGTTGTATTATGTATCTAGATGTGTATTGCTATTAGGCCATGTTCACACGGCTTAAACTGGGCCGTATTTCGGTCCGTAATTACGCGCAAATTACGGGCTGAAAATGGCCCATTCAGTACGGTAATCCCCAGTTCTCATAGAGAACTATGGATTATGTCTGCTCTCCCCGCCCGGCGAATCCGCCGGGCGGGGAGATAATTGACATGTCACTTTCTAGCGGTGTATACGCGCCGCTAGTAATGATTGTCTATGGGCCGGCGAAGTGCCGACCCCCGCTCCCTCCCCACCCCCGGCCACACAGTGTAATTGCGGGACGTAATTACGTCCCACAGATAAGCCGTGTGAACCTAGCCTTAGGGGTATACTAGGAGCATAATAGGGTGAGCCATCAGAGGTAGGGCCGTCCTTTTTGTGGGCGAACTCCCGGCCTTTAATAGGGCTTAATAGGGAAAACTGTAAGAGAAGGATAGCCTCTAACATGTATTACCCCCTAAGGTATTGTGATATCTAACTATATTTGTTGTGGTATTGATAGAAATATAGATTGTGAGTTAAGTTTAGGATGACAGGTGTAGAGCTCTTGTAGGTTTTGACTCATTTTAATGGAATCAATAAAAGTTAGATTTTAGATAATAGGCTTATTGTTGTGGCAGTGCCTTTTGGGTTGTTTCCCTCCTATGACCCCCTCCACCCCTTCAGGTGTACTGGCCTGTCTCCTGGTGTCTGCTCCATGCTCTGGACACTGTGCTGATGACACAGCTTACCTTTTTGCCACAGCTTGCATTGATGTGCCATCCTGGATGAGCTGCACTATCTGAGCAACTTCTGTGGGTTGTATACACTGCCTCATGCTACTTCTAGGGGTGAGAGCACTAACAAAAATGCAAAAGTGACCAAAACAACAGCCAAAAAGGATGAGAACAGAGAAATGGTCTGTGGTCATCACCTGCAGGACCACTCCTTAATAGCGGTTGTGCACGACAGCAGGAGAATTTTTTTAAGCAGTATATATATATATATATATATATATATATATATATATATATATATATATATATATATATATTTGATTATTATACAGTCCAGATAAAGGAGGAGGACTCAGCTGCTTTTAAAGGGTTCAGACGGGTTTTCTATCTCAGACATTTATGGTATATTGAGATGGGAAGGGAAAACCATTTTAATATGAGTCTCTAACTACAAGCACAGAGCCAACAGCAACAGCAACACATTGGTGAGAAATCTTTGACATCCATCTTGAGCCCCCATCACATTTTGAGCTATTTGGGCTGTTACAGATCTCTGTCGGGATACTTTGAAAAACGTACACAGACAAAGACAGGTAATCACCAGCTTCATATAAGGGAGGAAATTGACGCAGGATGACAGCAGGCTAAAAAATAACCTTTTTTATTGACAATTCATTAAAATTGCAAGGAGTAGATCAGAGGAAAATAACCTCATGTTAAATGGATGGCATTACTGGCTGTCGCTGCCAACGCGTTTCAGGTTCAAGTAACCCTTGCTCATGGCATGAATATTGAATAACAATGGCACTTTGAAAAAAGAATCTCAACAGATACTGTGGAAGGGCAAAGGATTCTGTTTGTTATGTTTCTTGTTCATATACTTTAGGTGATGGACAACAAAGCATGGTTAACCAAGCAATTATGACTAGCACATAAAGCATGCATGAACAAGAAATATGCTACTAATATTATAAATTCCAACAAGAAATAAGATAGCAACACAAATCCCCCCTGTGTTTACATGCTGCCAATTCACAGTCTCCCTCTAAAAGTGGCCTCTTTCAGCTAAAAAGCAGAAAGTCTCACAGAGCTGTCAGAATAGTGATCCATCACTCCTGCCTGTGGAAACCTCAACTTCGGCAAACTACATTCTTCCTTTCTAAATGGTCCAGACCTTTATTATTAAATTATAGAGGAATTGCTTTAATTTATATAATTAAATATACTTAGGTTTTATATTTTATTTTCCCAGTTGATAGGTCTTCTTGGACTAGGAGCACTTAAAGGGGTTGTCTCCCTACAAGGACTGCTTTTTATGTTAAAAGATCTGGCAAAAACAAGTCACTTTGCAATGTGTGTCCATTAACAGTTTCCTTCCTATTCTAATATATTGCCTCTTGTATGGGCTGTATCAGCTCCTCAGGTCGTTATAGCTACAGACCTGTTTGATCTCTCCTGATAGGCTGCCTGCACTGGTTGCTATAGCTACAGACCTGGCTTCTACTGAAGCCTAGTAGAAGCCAGTAAACATGCCCCTGAATTCAAAGTGAAACCAAGAAAACAGTACTGAGGTAAGATGAATCAATGTAGTGAGACAACCCCTTTAGCTCTCTCTTTAATGACAATCTCCTCTATTGTTTTTTTATTGTAAAGTGCTCACTTATGGAATTAGCTAGGAAGTTTCTTGTATACATTTTTCTCCTTGGTAAGAGTCCCATAGGGTCCTTTGTCGTTAATAATTGATAGCACATGCAGTATACAGATATTCTGTGTTAGCATATCCTCCCTATAAGAGTCTGAAGGTGAAAAAATCCTCTATAAACAGTAAAAGAAAAGGGGGTACACATAAACTTTACATATAAATTGACAGTGTGTGTGACAAAATTAAAAGTAAAAAATATAGAGGTTTTTTAATGTAACATGCAGTCATTCCCATTATAATTTAAAATGGAAAAATGTTTCACTATATAAATCACCTGGTAGAGGTTAATGTTCCCTCAATCCATCTAAGTTATTAAGGCACCTGTGTGGGCAGTAAGAGAACATCTGATCTTGAAAAATCCATGCAGTACACAATCCTTTTAGAGTATTAAAACATCCAAGGCCGCAATGAATTCTTTAGCTGTACAGAATCTAATAGAATATGAAAGGTTAGAAAGGGTTTATGTCAAACTTTTATTTGACTTCTGTTAAATTTGCTCCTTTTTTAATAAGTTCAATATTTCCGTTCCAGCTGTGAACTAAAAGGACATAGACAAGTTTTGAAAATTGAGGAGCATACAGTAAAGAGCTTGCACCAGGCGATAACAGCCTTGCAATCATTTATGCATATCAAGGTTTGCATAGTGATATACATTTTCACATTGTACACACCATCTTTCATACATCCAACTCATATATATGTAATGGAGTCATGGCAAGGGGTTTAGGCTTTTTGACACTGGTAAACGATAAAGGCTCTTTAATGTCAAGATGAAAACAAATCAGTAGAGGATTTACCTTTATTGCAATTATAACTAGTAGCCCAGGTTGCAAAGTCATTTTGCAAAGTGTTGATTAAAAACATCCTACCATTTTGGAGGGGCATGGCTTGAGCAGCAAGTAGAACAGACGTGTGGTGCTGAGCTCCTGCTAGCTATCCTGTCTATTACCCAGTCAGCAGACTGCATTTGTTCCTGGATCTCAGGGAAAAGAGAGTGGAAGGAGTCTGGAGCTGGCACGGAGTACTTGTTGTCAGAAAACAGCCATGACAAGGCGTGGAAAGGACCAGCAAGGGAAAGGAGGAGCTGCTCCCAACATGGTGCAGAGCATGGCAACATCAGTGAATGTGGCAGAGGTAGGAACTAGGCCGGCGCGATTTGCACACTCACCCAGTACCAAACAAAGATCAGAGAGAGCTACAGGCATGCCACAAACACCAGGTATTCTGCCCAGCAGCTCACATAAAAGCAACACAGCTGAACTTGCATCAGCCTCAGAGAGTCAGGCAGATGAGCAATCAGTGAGGTCCAGCAGTGAGTACGATCACAACATGTGCAGGAAGCACAGGACATTGGAAGGGAAAAAGCTCCTACTATGCTGGACCTGTATTCTGCCATCTCCCTGTGTAATATCACTCTGAATACTTTAACTTCACATATTGGAGACTTGAAAGAGGGCATGTCTCATTGCGGCATGATATGCACAAAATTACTAACAGAGTGCAAGCAGCTGAAGAAAGGATAAGTGTTCTAGAAGATGCAGTTGGTCCTCTTGTAAAGGACCTTGCTGCTGCTAAAATCATATTTCTACCCTATATACCAAGGTGGATGACCTTGAAAAAAAGATCGCACAGGAACAATTTGTGGCTGGTAGGAGTGTCAAGATGATTAAATCAGGTGTGGAAATTATCTTTGTTCCACTCCTTTATCCAATTAAATGCCTCCTCCCAATTATATTGTTATTATTGCTGCCGGCAGCCGGAGCTTGAGAGACATGACCCACACCTTCCGTTTAGGACATGAATCTGCTTTAATCACAGTAAATTACATACCAATAGAACTTTTTAATCACATGACTATTCTATCACTACATGATTGGTTAATTGGTGGTCGCTAAGAGACAAGTTATAATTTGCATGTACGTATGAAGCATTAGCTGATATGACACAGTCCCAAACGCTCTGTATCATCTAGGGGGAGGAGGAAGGCCTTGAATTTCTTGCTTCTTGCAGACACCGCATCTGACTCAAGGAAAGCTGTGTGAGAGATATCTGATACTTCGATAAGGATGTATAGCAGTAAAAGCAGTTTAAGAAACTATCTGATGAGCTTATTAACCCCTTACCGCCGGAGCCAGTTTTGGCCTCTCTGACAGAGCCCCATTTTTGAAATCTGTCATGTGTCACTTTATGTGAGAATACCTTTTTGATACTTTAACCTAGCCATGTGATTCAGAGATTTTCTCGTGACACATTATACTTTAAGATGGTAAGAAATTTTGGTCCAAAAAATGCTTGTTTATTTGTGAAAAATATCAAAAAATCGTGAAAAATTTGAAAAATTTACCAATTTTAAACTTCAAAAATTTCTGCATGTAAGACAGATAGTTATTCCACTCAAAATAGTTTATAACTAGCATCTAACATGTCTGCTGTAGGTTGGCCTAATTTTTTAAATGTATTTTTTTTTTTTTTTTTAGCCATTAGGGGGCTTAGAAATTTAGTAGTAATTTTCAAATTTTCAACAAAATTTGCAAGACACATTTTTTAGGGACCAGTCCAGTTCTAACATGACTTTGATTGATCTGTATGTTAGATACCCCCATAAATGACCTCATCTAAGAAACTACCCCCTTTAAGTATTCAAAACCGCATTTAGGAAATTTATTAACCCATTAGGTGTTTCACAGGGAAATTTAAAACAAAGGGAAGTGAAGTTTCAAAATTTTACTTTTTTTGCAGATTTTCAATTTTTTATGCATTATTCCAAAAAGGA
>JAODAL010053798.1:0-25036 GCA_025379985.1 Phyllomedusa bahiana
CGAAAACCAAACATCCCAGTTTGATCGAAACCACTTCTCCCCTGCTTATTCTGTAATCTGATTTGCTGGCCGCCAAAATTACAGGAAGCGCCGAAAAAGGCACGATCTTAATAGATGATGCTCAGATTTTAACCTAATTATCGCATGATCTGGAAATTTCGATCACCATAAAACCTTTGCCGATTTCAACTTGTCGATAAAAATCGCTCAACACTATTCAATGGTACTATAGTGGGCCAATCAAACTCTTTCACCATTTGTCCAACATGTCCTAAATAGCACAAAGGTTGCTTGTAGCAGACAACTTCTTAAAGGGGCAACCTTTACTGGTAAAACTGTGATAAAATCAATATTTAAATGTAAAATAGTTATTGTCCTCCAGAATCAGAAAAAATGAAAAGATTAAAACATATCCTTTATGTAAAAAAATATATAATTCATGGTCCAAATTCCCTGATGTGTTTTGAGTGAAAAACACTCTAAATCGTAGAGGGATTGGCTCCAAAATCTGACGCATTTCGAGCAAAAAAAAAACTTTTACTCTTAGTCATCAATAAATTAATGGATAGCAATGTACTGTATGTACTCAATTCATTAGGACTTGTAAATCTGGATTTGAACTCTATGTTTACTGTAGTTATGGCATTTATCTGAATCTCTACAAAGAGGAATAGACTTTGCTTCCCAAGGTTGCCATTCTCAAATAGTCTCTGATTAGTGGTGGCCTACAACAACATATGGTAGCAGCAAGTCATTTCTGGAGAAATAGCTTCTATCAAACCATTAAAGCAAGGTTCACACCATAGGTATAGAGGATTTTCCAGTGTATGCTCCTATGTGAGGCTATGTCATATTCAATTCTAATACACCAAAAAACATTATTTGACTAGCCACCTCGACCTATACAGAAGCTTCTTTTTGCCTCTTATCAACAGTCCTGATACATAATGTAGCATAGGTCTCATAACAATGTATCCAATTCTTCAGTAAAATATATTTCTTTTATTCCGTATAAACATAATTTGCCAAACACTTCTTTAATCCCAACATGAATAATAGAAAACAGTGGTATATTCAAGTATTTAGAGGAGTTCAAGTCCCGCCTTTTACGTACGTTTAGTTAGTGGAGGGGTGTCAAGATGCTTTTCATATGGCAGTCAGGGTAGTGGAAAGTCATAACGTTTTGATCCTAACATGGACCTTGCGCAAGTTACCACTACTACGGTAAAAAGAACGGTTCCAGAGCCAGGTAGAAAGAACGGTCCCATTGGTTCTCTCCATTGGTTACCTCTCACAACGATAAAAGATTTATTGAATTACTTTTTGTAGTCATTGTCACATTTCCTGGCTGACATTTAATTATACTCCAGCGGTCTTGTTGGTCAATGTCCAAGACTGAATCCCCTACAGGGAGAATCAGTGTATTCTCACATTATATTTTTGTTTTTCTGAATAAAATTTTCTGTTTTTCCACTATAATTATTTTTCGTTATTTTTAATGTTGTGGATATTTGTATATTATTGTCTAGAGGGTTCCTCTTAGATACCCCTTATTCACAGAGCACCTACCCCAAAAACAGTTTTCCTCTCATTTATTATTCTTGATATACCAATATGAAGCCATACATCTGGATACATAATCCATAAACGAGCACCATTAAATAAATGTTTACCCTTTGGTACTGCATATGACTAGTGTTGAGCGATTACGTTGGCCATCGACATCGGTCGATGTCGATAGTCGACCATCATCGACAAGATAGTATATTATGAGCTATGACCATTAAAGTCCATGGGATAGCAACAACACCTTCATTCTTACACCCAAACAGGCTGGAGAAGCTGGAATTAAAAACATCCACAACAGTCAAATGGATACGTGCTACATCTTAGGCAACACACTTTAGGTTATAAAAGCCACAAAAAAAAAAAAATCACACACCATTCACTAACCCCTTTGCTTGAAACCACAGCATGCCCCTTAAAAACCTGCATCCCCCACAAATTAAAAAGTGCCAGAAGGCAGTATGATTTAAAACCATCTTTTTACTTGAACGGGGACATTGACTATAACTGTCCAGGAACGCAGCAGAGCCCCAAACCTGCATGACCCCAGGTTTTAAAAGTCCCGGGAAAAAAGGAGTCTTTCAACCACCCATTTTAGTTTCACTGGACATTGACTATACCGTCCTGGGCACAGCATGAGCCCAAACCTGCATGCCCCCCCACATTTAAAAAGTGCCGGGAAAAAAGGAGTCTTTCAACTACCATTTTAGTTGAACTGGACATTGACTATATCTGTCCTGTACCGCAGAATGACCATTAAACCTTGTCTGACCCACAGATTAAAAAGTCCCGGGAAAAAGGAAGTCTTTAAACCACCATTTAGTTGAACTGGACATATACTGTCCCTGTCCTGGTAGCGCTGCCCCTCCGTATGAGTGCGGACCAATTGAGCTTCACTTGGAAATACTGGTGGTTTTAACGCTCCTGTTAAAACCCAGGTGCCCTTTTTCTTGGCATTCTTTTTTTCTCATTTTACTCAACGTGATGGAGGAAATTGTCTCTGTACTTTGTTTCTGTCCGTGCTCGTACTCCATGTCCTCTGAATACCTACATCTGGTCAAGTTTTCCTGTACCTCCCTTTTACAATTCAGAGGAATTTTTTTACCAGTATTTTGTACATGCAAGTTTTTTAGTAGTTTAATTCTAAAAACACATTTTTAAAATAGGATGGGGAAACCCACCATGTCTTTGTTTCTCTTTTTTTTAATTGTATTAAATGGGTTGTCTCAATACAGGATTGATAGCTTGTTAAAGATCTTGCAAAAACAAGTCATTTTGCAATATGTTCCCTTAACAGTGTCCTACCTATTCCTGTTTCTGACAGCACCATCACCCTTGAGCCACTCTTGACAATTGTGAAGAACAAATGTTTTGTTAAAACAAAAAATTTTTTTATAATAAAGGAACCTGTAGTCTAGCTGCATTTCAAAGCAAAATGCCCCCCAAAAATTCAAAGCATGACCCTTGGACACTTGGACAATTTTGAAGAACAAATGTCTGTTAGAAACAACATTTTTTTATAATAGGACCTGTAGTAAATTTCTGCATTTCAAAGCAGCCATGACCAAAAAATTATAAAAATGACTTCTCAGCCACTGTTAAAAATTGTGAGGGAGAAAATGCCACTTAGAAGCCACATTTTTTGTTCCAAGGACCATAAAATTTTAGCTGTATCTCACAGCAACATGACTCCCAAAACATTGACAATGCGAAAAACTTCTAAAGATAAAGTGAGTAATGGAATACGGTGTTGTCATGAAACCTTGCTGTCTTTTACAGTCTCCTCACAGCAAAACCAGCATAAAAGAGGAAAAGAGAATAAAAATTGCAGTAAGAAATGATCATTTTAAAAAACATTTTTCAAGAGGACCATTTCTGATTGAAAAGGAATGTGAAGTATACCTGCAACAAATCGGTGACCTCGGCAATTGGGGGCCACAACATCAGAGATCCATGCCTGATTCATCTTGATGAAAGTCAAACGATCCACATTATCTGTGGAAAGCCGATGCGTTTGTCTGTAATGACTCCTCCAGCTGTGCTAAAGGTCTGCTCAGATATGACGCTGGCTGCTGGGCAGGACAACACCTCTATGGTGTGGCGAGCTAGCTCGGGCCATTCGTCCATTTTGGATACCCAGAAATCTATTGGTTCTGGAACACATACAAAAACATCGGTGTTGAGACGCAGATAGTCGTGCACCATGATCTTAAGCTGGTCTCTGTGTTGGATGTGTGCCCTGCATTGCATGCGTTGGTGAGGTGGTAAGTAAAGATTGCCAGAGGTCACCCATTAGGCTTCTGCCACCTTGCCTGCTGCTGCCGCTACGGCTACTTGGCACTCTACTGCTGTCACGTTGCTGATGTTGTTCCACCGTGACATTTGAAGAACGTGAAGCAGACGCAACAGATGTCTCCAGTTGATCAATCAGCAAGGTCTCCATTTCCTGCATTTTACTCTCTATTTGGGTGGGTGGAAGGAAAGTGCTGAGTTTTGTTTTGTACCGGGGATCCAGGAGGGTGGCCACCCAGTAACTGTTGTTCATTTTGATGGCCTTAATGCGAGGATCATGTTGGAGGAAATGGAGCATGCAAGCACTCATGGAGAGATGGAGCCTTGATTTCCCAAGCCTCTGGGTCGAGGGGCACTAGCAAACTGATCTTCCTCATCTTCTCCGCCTCAAATTCGCGCCAACCTCTTTCCAAGGAAGGGACGTCGGTAACGTCGGTTTCTAGGAATACCTCCTCCTCCTCCGCTGCCTCCGGCACAGCTTAAACACAGCCCTGACTTGCCGAGATGATGCACCCTGAGAGCTGATGCGCCACCTGGCACTAGCTCTGGACCCGAACCACTGCCTAATGAAGACCGATGAAATTGTGAAACTGTCGGGCCTTGTGGATTTGACGGAGAGAAAGGCTCCGTGTCCGCATCTGTGTCCGTCTCCTCATCCGTCGCTGGCGGGACCTGTTTCAGAGTGTCCAACGATCGATCCAGAACTAAGATCACCACAATGCTCATGCTGACAAGGGCATTGTCCGCACTGACCATTTTGGTGGCTTCTTCAAAAACTGGCAAGGATGGTGCAGAGCTCTTTCACCTGCCTCCACTCTGGTGGTTCAACACCCCGAGGTCCACACGCTGCTTGTCAGGCCATGTGTCACTTCGTACTGCGTAATGGCATTGCGCTGCTGCCACAATCGCTGGAGCATGTGGAGGGTGGAATTCCAGTGTGTTGCCACGTCAACAATGAGACGGTTGACGGGGAGGCCGAGCTGACGCTGCAACGCAGCCAGGCGGGACAAAGCAGGGTGCAAACGGCTGAAGTGCGAACTTAGACTTCGAGCCTTCCTCAGCAAGCAGTCCAGACCTGGGTAGCTCTTTAGAAATTTCTTAAGGGCAGCCAGCAGATTTTGCCCGTTATCGCACACCACCGTGCCTGGCACAAGGTTCTTGGCACCCAGCCAGCGCTCGGTCTCGTTGCGGAGAGCCGTCCACAGCTCCTGACCTGTGTGGGGAAGGTCTCCAAGACCGATTAATTTCAACACGGCCTGGTTTCTCTGGGCACGTGATTCCACCAGAGGACCTTGGGGAAAGAACCCTGCACCATCCCTGCGGTTTTGAAGAGCGTGCGCCGAGCCGAGAGCCACCGTCACCCCCAGAGACATCCACCCAGCTCACCCAGTGAGCTGTCACAGAGATATAGCGGCCTTGGCCGTGCTTACTAGTCCATGTGTCGGTGGTCAGATGGACTTTTCTGGCCACAGATGCAGACAACGCGCTTGAAATTTTAGATGACACGTGGCTGGCCAGGGCAGGGACGGCTTTTCTGGCAAAGAAATGCCTGCTCGGCATCTGGTATTGGGGGTAGGCAAGGGCCATGACGTGGCGGAACCCATCTGTGTCCACCAGACGGAAAGGCAACATTCCCAAGGCCAAAAGCCTGGCAATGCCGACATTCAGGCTTTTGGCTTTGGGATGGTTTGGGTTAAAGTGTTTCTTCTGTTCCCAAACCTGGAAGACAGAAGGCTGGCTGCTAGACTGGCCGCTGTACGGCATGCAGGTCGTCAAACTGGCGGAAGGAGAAGGGGTATGATGGGTCGTGTGGAGCTGTTGGTACTCGGGCGACGGTGGAGGCTGAAGCGGAGGCTGATCCCTGATCATGACTCTCAGAGACATGGGCAGCTGAGGAACGCTTGGTGGTGGCGAAGGAGGAGGAGGCGGAGACAGAGGGTATGACAGTGGTTGGAGGCCCGGCGTCGGTCTGTCCTTTTTTGGCCAAGTGTTGCCTCCATTTCAATCATGCATTCGCTGCATGTGACTAGACATGTTGGTGGTGGTTAACCACCTAAGGTTCTTGCCTCTACTTATGTGTTTACGGCAAAGGCGGCATATGACATTGCAGGGAGAAACAGAGGCTGGCTCAAAGAAGGCCCAGGCTTGAGAGGACCTGGACTTTTTTGACGGCAATAAGCGAGGAGCGGGGTTTGCGCTGACCGTGGCTGGCGGAATCATATCAGCGGACTTCTGCGACCGCCCTCTCCCTTTTTTTGAGGCGAACCGTACTGACACTACCCCATCGTCTTCCTCATCGTCCAGTGATGGAGCGCTAGCAAGCTAATTCTGCTGAAAAGACCACATTGGATCCGCAATGTCGTCATCATCATCATCAACACAGGTGACTTCGTCGTCCTGACATTCTGCACTCAGGACTGCGGGCTACAAGCAAGAGGGACTGCAAGGCTTGCCGATCGCACGGGATTTTTGCCGATTGACCGGCTTCCTTCTCCTCCTCTGATGGCATCAGTAACTGGGCGTCAGAGCAGAGAAAAATCTCCTCTTTGGCTTTGATCTTTTACGATGCTTTCGACTCAAACCGCCTTTTTTCATCAAAAGAGGTCTTCAGAAAAAATGGATTATCACAGTGGTGTGTACAACGGAGTTGACATTAGGGCTGCTTATGTTGGACGGATGTGATGATGACATTGTGGCCGTGACTGGGAGGACGAGGATGGTAAGATGTGGATGCAGGTTGCAATAACCATGATGGACGATTGGCGACGCTGTTCGTTATGAGATTCACAGGGCCCTGACGGATTGACAGGCTGACGGTCTCAATGCGATCGCTGGCTGCCCTGTTGTCGCCGCACTGGAAGGAGCACCTTCTCTCGTCTCTACTCATGTCCTACCCCCTCTTTGCTGACATACAAGCTGGAATTTCGCTCCATGTTCAGAAATATACAAATTGAGAAGGTATGGAAGAGTTTTGGAAAGGTCTCTTATTAAAGTGGCACATACAGCTATTCTCAAATCCCTCAAATCAAAAAAAATGTGGATTCATATTAACTGACAAAAGTAGATCCTATCATCAAAGTTGAGACAAAATGAAAAAAAAAAAAAACACCTGTCTCAATTGTATCGGATATTAACAAGGTTTTTTGGCCACCTTTCAATCACTGTGGTGACTACATAATTGCTGTATTCAAATTTAACTACAAGAGATCTATCAACCAAAGCTGGCTGCGCCAAAGTTGAAAAAACACGTATCTGTAATGTATTCGGTAATAAAAGGTATTTTTTGGACTATCAATTAACCTGTGGTGACTACTAATTTGCTGTATTCAAATTTAACTGCAAAGTAGATCTGTCAACAAAGCTGGCCAGCGCCCAAAGTGAAAAAATATCTGAAATGTATTCGGATAATCAAAAGGTATTTTTTGGCACTTTTTTCAATTCACTGTGGTGACTACAAATTTGCTGTATTCACATTTAAGTGCAAGGTGCATCAATGAAAAAGCTGTAGTGCGCAAGTGAAAAAAACAGTATCGGTAATGTATTCGGAGGGTAAAAGGTTTTTTTTGGCACCTATCAATTTACGATAGGTGACTACAAAATTGCTGTATTCACATTTTAGTGGCAGGCTGCTCAATGAAAACAAAGTTGTAGTACGCCAGAAAGTGAAAAAGAAAGTATCTGTAATGTTTCGGATAATAAAACGTATTTTTTGGCACCTATAATTCACTGTGGTAATACACAATTGTTGGATTCAAATGTAACTGCAAGGTGGCTCTATCAACAAATCTGGACTGGGCAAAAGTGCAAAAAACACGTTTCTGTAATGTATTCGGATAATAAGACGTATTTTTTGGCACCCATCAATTCACCTGTAATGACTACAAAATTGCTGTATTCACATTTAAGTGCAAGGTGCCTCAATGAACAAAGCTGTAGTGCGCCAAAGTGAAAAAACACGTATCTGTAATGTATTTGGATAATAAAAGGTATTTTTTGGCACCTATCAATTCACCTGTGGTAACTACACAATTGCAGGATTCAAATCTAACTGCAAGGTGGCTATATCAACAAATCTGGACTGGGCAAAAGTGCAAAAAACACGTATCTGTAATGTATTCGGATAATAAAAGGTATTTTTTGGCACCTATCAATTCACCTGTGGTGACTACAAAATTGCTGTATTCACATTTAAGTGCAAGGTGCCTCAATGAACAAAGCTGTAGTGCGCAAAAGTGAAAAAACACATATCTGTAATGTATTCGGATAATAAAAGGTATTTTTGGCACCTATCAACCTGTGCTGACTACAAAATTGCTGGATTCTAATTTAACTGCAAGGTGGCTATATCAACAAAGCTGGAATGGGCAAAATTGAAAAAGAACACCTATCTGAAATGTATACTGATAATAAAAGTGGAGTTTTGCACCTAACAAAGAGACCTGCAGTTACTAGAAAAGATGTGTATCCTAATATAAGTTCAAGCTGCCCAATATCCAGGAAATATTTCAATAGAAAACTGTTAATAATAAAGCTATTGCAGTGCAATGTCTACACTAAGTCTTGGTGAACTTTATCCAGTATTCTTTATATACCGTGACTTTACAGCGGTAGATGCTCCTTTAAAATTCTCTACCTAACTATATAAAATCTTCCAATGTCTGATCTAACTAAGTTGTAAGGATCACAGCTAACAGTAGAGCTTTCTTTGTGAAGAAATAGAATAATTTCGCTGGGCTGTTTGGACACAGGCAGAGCGCACGTCCTCCTGCTATGAAATGCTGAGAGACACTGATCATGAACAGAAAGGGCTGTTCTATGTAAAATGAGGTCATGTGATTTTTCCAGCCAATCACAACCATACACATCCCAGTAATGACGTCACACACACATCTCACCCTGCTCTATTCTGTAAGCTGATTTGCTGGCCGCCAAAATGACAGAAAGCGCCGAAAATGGCGCGATCTTAATAGATGATGCACAGATTTTAACCTAAATTATCGCATGTTCTAAAAATTTCGATCAACATAAAAACTGTGCCGATTTCAACTTTGTCAATAATAATCGCTCAACACTACTCACCGGGAATCTCGAGCTGATTCAGAGTCCGCTGTAGCTCCATCAACACACGGTGCACATAGTAATGGACGTCCGGCTGTCGAAGTCCCACAGATGCAACGTATAAAGAAAAATTTCCAGCACTCGTGCTCCGGTTACTTGGTTTAGAGGTCAGGGGCTTCCAAACATTTCAAGGAGATCCATACAGACAGTCTTGATCACTTCAGAGTGAGAGCCTTAGAAAGGGTTAATAAACCAGTACGCGGGGGTGATTGGAGAAAATGCCTCACTAACCGCGAAGCATACTGGATTCTTACTTTAGACACTAGATACCCATGCGGGCTCAATTATAAATCCGATCTTCTATATTTTTATTGACTTGTTTTTCTTTTTTATATTTAGTTTACCATCTCACACTGATTGTGTTAAACATGTGCCAATGAACATATATTTTCTTCTCTATGTCAGTTAAGAAAGAGTTAAAGCACAGGTGCCCACCTTGATTAGTTGGAGGAGTGATTTATATTGAAATATGTTGAGCTATGTGTTTGTTACGACTAAGGGCCATGTTAGGAGCTTGAAACGCGTAAACGTTATAGCTTTTCTGTGATTTTATTTTATGCTTTTACTTTATCTTCAATAAAAGTGCGTTTTATACTCTAAACCAAGCAACCGGAGCACGAGTGCTGGAAATTTTTCTTTATACAGTGTATCACAACAGGCTGAATGAAGTGTCAGCCAGCCAATCACAGTGCAGGGGGCGTGTGTAGGGCACGGGAACCGCCCAGGGGGCGTTCCGACAAGCAACAGCAGAAATAGAACACAGATTTACAGAGAAGCTCATATCTGCTAAACCAAGTGACAGAGGTAATGCAACCCAATTACAAAAGTGCTTATTTTTACTGTCCCCATAATCTGAGACATGATCTTTGTAATGATAAAACCCCTTTAAGTCCCCTTAGGTTACTTGACCACTATTGGGCGCGAACATTTGTACACCCGTCTGCATTGTACAAACAATGCAGTAGGGCTTTTAAAGATGACAGCTCTATTACGTCCTGCCTGGGGAAGGAAGGAATAGAAAGCTCAACATGGCAGCAATTGAAGCCTTCATAAGTTATTGCCTTTTAAACCCACTTTTATGATTTCAGGATTGTAGTAAGAAAATAACTAATATTCAGATTTTTTTTTTACATCAAATAGCATTTTTCTCCTGTTCAGCTATCCTAGTTGGGAGATGCAACCTGTAGGAGGTGACATGCCACTGGAATATAGCAAACACTTAGGATTGACATAAGTCTTTATCATTTTCCTTACACTGTGGCACATCAGGCTTGATGGTTACTGATACATTTATTGGTGTATTAAGTTTTGTAGTTTTCTTTTTGGGTTAATTTACTTGAACAGATTTACTGTTGCAGAATATTTGGAAATCTGTCAGGGACTAAATGATTTTACCCCACATCACAAATCCTCCAAACTGAAGTTGCACCAAAGATGGTTGAGAGCTTTTACCTAAAACAACAGTACTGGTTTGGAACTAAGAGAGGTTATAATGCCTTGGTGTTCATTCTCTAGGAATTCCTCTTGATCACCCAAAGCTGCAGACAAAGAAATTGCGCAAATCACCAACATTTGTGTTGCTTGTCACCGATGTAGGTGGATTCACTCGACCACCACAAGCGATGGTATAAGCCACGCCAGGAAGCGGAGTCTTAATAGACCCTGGTGTTCACCAGTGCCCGCCGCAAAGCGGGTTGGACTTGCTGCGGCAGGGAACTACCAGGTCGCTAGTCCTGACATGACTTGCATGTGGTGGCAGCTGGCGTGCAGTGTGGTACAGAATCGTAAACCAGAGGTGTAGTCGGGGACAGGCGGTAAGGTCAGGGAGGGTGGCAGGCAACGTAGTCAGGAAACGGTAGCAGAAAGGTACGGTACACGGATAAGGTAAACTTACTCCAACACTATTACAAGACAACTATAGCACACCAATACTCTGGCAGAGAGTGTTGGAGGAGTCAACAAGATATAAGGTCAGCACCCGGCAATTAACCAATTAATTTAGAGGGCGCTGGACCTCTACATCTTGAAAAGATGCCGCGCACGCACTCTAGGAAGCGGGCACGCGAGCGCTGGCGTTCAGCAGAGCGAGGACGGGAAGCAGGAGCGCGGCTGGGGACAGCAGAGCAGAACAGGAGCGGCCATGGCACGGCGCGGGGGTCGCAGCACACTTCATGACAGTAACCCTTAGGTCTCCCCCTCTTCCGAGGAAACTTGCGGAGAAGGTCAGGCGACAAATTGGACTCTGGCTCCCAGGAACCGTCTTTGGGCCCGAATCCCTTCCAGTCAATCAGAAAGAATCACTTCCCCCTCACCAACTTTTCAGCAAGAACCTCTTTGACTTCAAAGACGTCAACTGAATTGGCCACAGGAGAAGGAGAGAGGGAATTTCGGGAGAAACTATTCAGAACGAGAAGCTTGAGTAGAGAGACATGGATGGAGTTCAGGATACGTAACATGGAAGGCAGATGGAGCTTATAGGACACCGAATTGAGACTTTGATGACTTCAAACGGTCCCAGAAACCTTGGACCCAAAATGACACTGGGCAATTTTAGTCGGACATACCTAGCCGAGAGCCAGACCTTATCTCCGGAATTGAAGGTGGGAGGCGATGTTCTGCTCTTATCTCCCTGGAACTTGGTACAAAATAAAGTCAGCAGAAGGGCCCGACGAGTATCCTGCCATACAGAATTGATGTCCTGAAATTGCGCATCCACGGCAGGGACATCAGACGAGGGAGCGGTGGCAGGGATGTTGCCCATAAACAATATAGAAGGGGGAGGCCCCCAGTAGATTCGGACTCCAGTGAATTGTAAGAGAATTCTGCCCAGGAAAGGAGATCAGACCAGTTTTCATGATGGGCAGAAACAAAATGGCACAGGTTGTTCCCCAACACCTGATTTACCCTCTCAACTTGCCCATTCGTCTGGGGGTGATAGGCGGATGAAAAATCTAACTGAATTTGGAGATTGTTACACAGGGCACACCAGAGCACACCAGAGCACACCAGTTAAATGCCTCTTCAGCCTCCGGGGGCCATAGTTTGGGGTTGCCGTTCTTTTTATTAAAAGTCACTATTGGTGCTACCATGGTGGGGAAGTGAGGGATAAATTGCCGGTAATAGTTAACAAAGCCCAGGAAGCGTTGGATGGCCCGGAGCCCCACCGGAGGCGGCCAATGCAGAACGGTGGACAACTTGGCTAGATCCATCTGGAGACCCCTGTCAGACACTATGTAACCCAGAAATGGCAGACTAGGTTGCACACACACTCTCAAGCTTGGCGTAGAGTCAATGAGTTCGCAAAGGCCTCAGAACTTGGCACACATGCGCCAGATGGGTTTCTGGATCCGGAGAGAAAATCAAAATGTCATCCAGATATACTATGATGCAAATGTACAGGAGACCTCTAAATATTTAACTAACGAAATTCTGGAATACCGCCAGAGCATTGCACAGTCCGAAGGGCATAACTAAATATTCAAAGTGGCCATCACGGGTGTTGACAGTTTGTAGTTATCATTTCCCTGTCCTCAGGTAAAGCTCTTGCCTAAGCTACTCCCATCTGGGAATGAGGGAACCCACTAAAGTCTGATCTCCAAGAATTCCTATCCACCTTCTGCAAGGTCTTTGAGGAACCCAGGTGTGCCTCCATAGCTGCTTCCGCATTAATAAAGGTAATTGTACTGTACTTCTCTACTGCAATAGAAAAAATCACATCAAAAATACACCAAACGGATGTTAAAACTGCTACATGTGAACACATGCTAAGGGTGCTTTCACACAGTGCAGTTTTAACTGAACTGAAAATAAACTGCCTTTATTACCAGCAAGATTGCTAATTGTTAGAGTGTTCTAAAGAATAAATGGGACTGATCTATAACACCAGATGAAGCCAACAGGCAAACATTTTTAATAGAAAATTTCCCCTCAATTTATTTTATTGTACATGATTACTTCTGTTTTTGTTTTTAATTATTTTTAGGTTCCGGTATCAAAGTGCTCACCAGATTGTCCTCTAGGTTATAAAAGACTCAGAAACAGTATAATACACAAGTGTTGTTTCGACTGTATCAAATGTCCAGAGGGAGAAATCTCAAATGATATAGGTAAAAAGTTCCTTTCAATCTTACTTCAGTTTCAAACACTTCTATCTATTAGATACTTAAACGTATTTCATGTACTCAATTTGCACCTAGATTTCAATGTTCATTTATTATGTAAGGACATTTCAACAATTCTATTTGGATATTTAGAATACAAAACAGCTTAACACCTAGGGCGACAACTCCCAATAAGCAAGCGCCGTTTTTTTGGTCTGTTTTGCGCCAAAAATACTCTTGATGCAATATTCTCAATGCAAATGAACTGTAATATACCAAAACTAGATGCATTATACGCCAGGCACACCACATTGTAATGCACCTAAAAAGGCACCTTACATATAGTAGCAATGATATGCTGTGTGCCTCCATAACGCAATGCGCCTTTTTAGGCGCATTACATACACTAGTAATGATACGTTATGCTTCTCCGTTATATAATGGGCCTCGATAGTCACATTACATATCCTTGTAATGATACACTATGCACTGCGATTTGCACAATGCTCCCTTTTAGGCACAATGCGCCTAAAAATGCACGTTAAATTTACTATGCAAGGTATACTAGACGCCAGATTTTTGAGAGGATCATACTTTAAGGTGCACTTTACACTGATTTAATGTGCCTAAAAACTGGCATGGAGGCGTCTCTTTTCTGACATGTTGCCCCAAATGTTTAATAATAAAAGTTTAAAAAAATTAAAGCAAAGTGATAAAGGCCCTTGGAAACAAAAACTTAGTATAATAATTTCTGTTGTCGCTTCTGTTGCAGCAATTATATCTAAGTGGGAACCAGAAGCATGATGTAACACCATTTATGTCTTGAACGAGGGGCTTAATCTTACAGAGTCAGTAATTAGGCCTTTGCATTAGGGCAGAATGTCACTCAGTCATTGACTCTGATGTTATATCCTGCACAAGGGGTCCTCTGGCCTAATAGCTGTCTACCTCTGGCTGCTCTTACTGTCACGCTGAAGCCTACTTTCCTGTGTCAGAAGCTTTCTTTCACATCTCTGTAAGTGCACGTCCCCCGAGATCGGGCGCATTACAAAGTGCCGCGGGCGCTATGTAATGCGCCTGATAATGGCGTTCGGGAGAGATTTGAGTGAAGCAAACGGGACTGCGCTGGATATCGGGCTGAAAAGACGCTAGATATCTGGCGCAGCCCCGTTCCTACATGCCGGCATAAATCCCCACTGTTGTGTTGCTGTGGAATGTAAGGGAGGAATTAATTTGTAATGATAATCTGTTTTCCCTTAGTCCTAATACAAATATCTTCCCCTAATTAGGAGTTTCTTTATTTTTGCTTCATAATAAACACATAAGGCCTTATGTATGAAAATTGTCCAGCAGTATGATTATCTTTATTACCCATAGCAACCAATCAGAGCTCAGCTTTCATTCAATATAGTGCTCTGGAAAAAGAAAAGTTGAGCTCTGATTGGTTTCTATGGGTAATAAAGATAATCATACTGCTGGACAGTTGGCATACATAAGGCCCATAGTATGCTGATTCTCCAACTATTTAAAGGAATAGTGTATAGCTAATTAGTTGATTGAGGACAATGTCGTTCTGATTAAAACTTTCATCTGTACTATCATTGTGCAGGGGCAAAAATTGCCCATTGCTTCTGTTAGGACCAAGGGAAAACTAATTATTTCCAGAAATCAGTGCTTATCTCCTGCATTTGCTTCATTTATTTTCCAGCTGAAGGATCCTGCCAGAAGTGTCCAGAAGATCAGTGGCCTGATGACTACAATCAATGTGCACCAAAGTCATTTGAATTTTTATCGTACAAAAATGACCCCATAACTGTTGTCATCTCCAGTATTTCTGTATTTCTCTTCATCATTGCCTCTATTATTTTGGCCGTCTTTTTTGTCTACAGTGATACCCCAATCATCAAAGCCAATAACCGACATCTGAGCTTTGGTCTGTTAGCTTCTCTTATGCTGAGTTTCCTTTGTGGTTTTTTGTTTATAGGTCAACCTTCACATGTGACCTGCATGTTTCGCCAAACTTTATTTGGACTCATTTTCTCAATAGTTGTTTCTTGTATTCTGGCCAAGATTATTATAGTCTATTTGGCCTTTAAAGCCACTAAACCTGGTTGCACCTGGAGGAAGTTTATTGGTATGAAAATTTCCAGCTCTGTAATTATTATCTCAAGTTCTATCCAGGTTTTAATTAGTACAATTTGGTTATGTGTTTCTCCTCCATTTCCAGAACAAAATACTCATATCTATCAAGAAAAAATAATTATTCTTTGCAATGAAGGTTCATTGTTAGCCTTTTATATCTCTCTGGCTTACATTGGTCTTCTCGCTATGGTGAGCTTCCTATTTGCTTTCTTGTCCAGGAATTTACCAGATCGTTTCAATGAAGCCCAAAACATCTCATTCAGCATGTTGATTTTCTGCAGTACCTGGGTGGCTTTTATCCCAGCACATTTGAGTGTTACTGGCAAAAATACTGTTCTTGTAAATGTTTTTGCTATACTGTCCTCAAGTTTTGGGGTTTTGAGCTGCATTTTTTTCCCTAAATGCTATATTATACTGGTTAGACCAAAATTAAATACCAAAGTTAGTTTCCTCAGATAATGGGCGGCATAGTCTGTATAAGTATGGTACAAAAGTAAGAAAAAAGATCCCAACATGGAATCATCATAAAAATCACCAGATATCACAAGAATAACAACATATTCATCTTAACTTGTATATTGTACCTCAGACAAAATAAAGGAAAATACTTATTACTATACAGAGCATATCTTCATTGCAATTAACCATTCTATAAACACCAAGATAGTATGTCAAACAAAACAAAATAAGGGAATGTTCACACGGCTGATTTGGACGCTGAGTCTAAATCAACGCCAAAACCTTCCTGAGAAGTGTCTTAAACGCACCTTTTCAGGCGAGGTTTTGGACGAGGTTTTGGATGAACTTTTGGACGAAATTTTGGACGAGGTTTTCAACACTGTTCTTACCCATACAAATTAATAGCCAGGGCAAAAGCCGCGCTGAAAAACGCACCACAAACTGCATCAAAACGCTCAGAAAAAAGCGTCTAAAAAACACGATAAGGTTTTGAAGCTTTCCATTGATTCCTATGGGAATTTTCAGCACTAAAAATGTTTCAATAATTGACATGAAGCTTCTTTTTAAGCGCCTAAAACAGCGTCCAAAGAAGCGCCTAAAACACACATAAGACCTTGTCGATTGTGAACTACAACGGTGTTTTACATAGGAATCAATGAAAATGAATCGGGGCATTTTGGAGGCTTTTTATCATGTTTTGGGGGCGAGGAAACACTCCGAAAACAGCATCAAAATCAGCCGTGTGAACATACCCTAATAAAAAAGAACAAACAAACACCATCCATTTATAAAACAGGGGGAGACAGAAGACAAGATACATTAGGAAACATCAAATAAGGCAATACAATGACTAGAGATATTTAAGATTGCCAAATCAGAGTGGAGTTACAGATTATGTAAGATAAAGAATGTTACCTTAGTTTTCCAGATTACATCAAAAACTTCCATATGGTTGTTCATTAGGGCTGTTAAATATTCTAAATTCCAGACATCTTTAATGCAATTATATGAATCTCTACTAGAAGTTTGTTTCCAAAACTTTGCATTTAGCCACTACTAAAATAAGTAAAAACAGTTGACCCATCTTACGACCCAATGCTTTACAAAGAACATTTAGAATGTAGGTCTGCGTTAAATCCCTAATTAAAGTTTGGACCTGATGTCAAAGAGGTTTAATTCTAACACAATTCCAAAAATGTGTTGAAGACCAGCATTTGGTATGCCACATCTCCAACATTTATTTGGAATATTGGTATTCAATTTGTGTAACAATGCAGGGGTATGATACCAATGCATCAGTATTTTATATTGAATATCTTTAAGTTGAACCCACATTGAGGAGCGTGATGCCTGTTTCCAAATTACCTGCCATGATTCAGGCAATAGAGTGAAACCCAGATACTCCTCCTATTTAGTCACGCAAGTATGGATTACAGAAGAATTTTGGGAGAAGAATTTGATATATGTCCGAAATCAGGCCCTTAAAGGAAACCCAGTTCATAATGTGACTAATTTGTAAATAAGCATATTCATTAGAGGGCAAAAGGCGATGTGTGGATTGGAGCTCAAAGAATGAAATTAGTTTTCTAGTTCCATAGTCAACTATTAGTGATGAGCGAACAGTAAAATGTTCGAGTTCAAGTTGAACTTCGAAAAGTAGTGGTGTTCGGTTCGAGGTTCGACTCAAACTCGAACCCATTAAATTCAAAGGGAGAAGATGTTCTGTTAAATGGTTATACCTATACAGGTGAGGAGAAGCTGTAATTACCATCCATAACAGAAAAAAATTGAGAGGCTAAAGTATTTCATTCCTTTCAATGGCTAACTGAAAAGATGAGGACAGCTTGCAAGCAGGGGCATAGCTATAGGAGATGCAGCGGTAGCAGCTGCTTAGGGGCCCTGCATCCTGAGGGGGCCCAAAAGCCCCTTTGACTCATAAGAGATTGGCGACAATGTTCAGTTATGAGATGCACAGGGAACTGAGCAAGCAATGACAGGCCTGACGGTCCTGTGACTGACGATATGCTCGCTTGTGTGTTGTCCAGAGGATTGGAAGGAGTGCCTTGTCTCGTACCTCAATCTCCACTTCCTACACTCCTCCATGCTCGCTTACCACCTCTAGTTCTCACCATGTTCAAAAGCTAAATATTATAGGTCTGCGCATGGCACAAGATATATGTCATAAAAAGAGAGAAGTGTATATATATGTGGATCACAATAACACACGGTATATTTGAAAGGTATTTCACCCCCAAAACTGCCAAAAATGAACTTTTCTTCCCTCAGAATAATTTTCACCAACCAACCACTATTTCTTTGTATAGGAGATTTGGAGACGGTGCATTATAGAATGATTTCACCCCAAATACTACAAAAACAGAACTTTTGGATATGATTTAGTAAATACAAGCACTCTGTAAAATATGTATCCATGTATATGAGAGTTAGGCGTTATGTGAGCCTGCAAATGTCGCCAAATAACAGCTTCTGGGTGTGGGAGAGATGCAGCCAGGAAAACCAAACTCCCTAACTATTGCTGTCTATGGAGAGGAAAATGCTATTTAACTAAGTCTTGATTCCCTAAGCTTTCTGCACCCCCCCCAACTAACTACCTAACTAACTAATCTAACTAATGATGCAAGCAAGAAGACAGAGAGCAGTCTGTATAGTACAGAGAGTGAACTGAAAAAGGTGTTCAGAACGGAAAACAGTGAAATACATATAGCATGGTCATGTAATTTTAGCAGCCCTACACCTCAGCGATGACGTTTGTGACACTTCTCTATGCTTGCACTGATTGGATGGCGGCCAAAAGTTCAGAAAGGAGCTGAAAACTATTAAAATGGCGTGTCGAACGCCATGGCGAACTTGAACATTTACTCGAACGAACAGTAAAATGTTTGGTTCTTTTCGAGTTCAAGAAAATTGAGATGTTCGAATTTAACTTTCTCGAATGGTTTGATCAACACTAATCCCGAATCCACAAAGGTGGAGGCTTGGAATACAACACCAGGCAAGGTGCTTAGTTGAACCAGCATGTTCAGCCATGGTGAGGAGGCGTTCACACCTAGGGACGCCTATCCCATGTAAACTAGGTGTGAAAATTTCCCATCTGCAAAAGACAGTCCAGTTGGTAGTGTTCAGGACTAGCACAGGATAAGCAAAGATTTTGCGATCAACGAAGCGACCATTGTTTCTGTTACAGGTGGGCTCTGTCCACTTGCATGGGTTCTTACTGAAAAGCCATTGGTGGAGACAGTGGATTCTTTTAGAACACCAGAGCAAGATGAGGAGGGTTGCGTGACCAGACTGGTGCTCATTCTGCACGTTCTTAGCAGAGCTATCTCTCTCTTTCGGTGAAACAAATGTCAATGTGGGTGGCAAGATGGATAAGGTCACTCAACGATGATGGGAGGTCTTTAACGGCCAGCTTGTCTTTATTCCTATGAGTATGAAACTCTATGGCATGCTGCTCAACTGTGAAATCCCCATGGTGTAGGTCTAGCAGAGCAGTCACTGTGGAAGACTCATGGGCGGGTTCCTCATAAACGCTGTGGAATTTGTCCAGTAAAGCAGAGAGGTTAGCAGTCACTGGATCATTCCTGTCCCAGACAGGGGTAGCCCATGCCAGAGATTTCCCAGTGAGAAGACTGACCACAACTGCCACTTTGGAGCATTCAGTGAGAAACTGGTTAGCAATGTGTTCCACATAAATGTTGCACTGTGTGATGAAGCCCCGACAAGCCTTAAGGTTCCCGTCATACTTGGTCGGCAAAGAGAGGTGTAGCTTAGCACTGACGGGTGCCACAGGAACTGTAGGTGGAGAAGCAGAAGCAGGTGGTGATGTCGGTTGCTGGACTGCAAGGAGCATCATGGTGGTCAACTGGCTGACTCATTGTGCCTTCTGGGCAATTTGTTGCGACTGTTGAACAACAATCGTTGTGATATTCCGAATACTTGGCAGGGACACCGCGGCAAGATCAATGGCCAGATCCAACTGCAATGGCTGTGGGTAGTGGATCGACTGGACCACTGCAAGAGGTGGTGTAAGCCACATTAAGAAGCGGAGTCTATGGAGCCCCTAGCTTTCAGCAGAGCCTGCTGCAAGGTGGGTTGGGCTTGTTATGGCAAGAGACCCTGAGGTCACTATCCCTGAAACGACTTGCTTGAAGTGGTGGCTAAGGTGTAGCAATGTACAGAATCGTATTACAGGAGCGTAGTCAGAGACATTCAGGAAAGTCAGGGCAGGTGGCACGCAAAACAGAGTCAAGGGACTGAGGCAGGAGGTCAAGAATATAGTAGAGGCTAACACACAAGAAACACTTTCACTAAGGCAAAAAGAGCACATAGATCCGGCAAGGACTAGACAGAAGGGGCTGAACTAAATACAACCAAATATATCCGCTTGATATATCCAACCCCTGAGAAGTGTGCATACAGCAATTATAGTCAGTAAAAGCAATTCATACCTTGTTACCAATCCAAAGTAATTCTCCTACAAAAATAAGTTCCATATAGTGTTCCAATATGAATCAATAATTAACAGAAATAAATTAGATAAAGCTAACAAGCTCAAAAATATTTCAACTCACTGTTACTGAGCTGAAGGATATGTTATTCAATCCAAGCATCCCAGCTGGATGCGCAAAGGATAACACAGGCACAGGCAAAAAGTTTAACACATCTCAATTTTTATTAAATTAGTGTTGAGCAATTTTTATCGACAAAGTTGAAATCGGCAAGGTTTTATGGTGATCGAAATTTTCAGATCATGCGATAATTAAGGTTAAAATCTGTGCATCATCTATTAAGATCGCGCCATTTTCGGCGCTTCCTGTAATTTTGGCGGCCAGCATTCAGATTACAGAATAGAGCAGGTGAGATGTGTGTGCGACGTCATGACTTGGATGTGTATGGTTGCGATTGGCGGAAAATCACTGACCTCTTTTTAACAAGAACAGCGTTTCCTGTTCACCCTTTAGGTCTCTCACGTCTAAAGGGAATAGGACTGCGCTCTGCCTGGGGCCAAACAGCTCACGAAATTATCTTTTTCTGCACAGAGAACCTCTACATTAGCTGTGACCTTTCCCAAATTTTTGTTAGATTAGAGATTTGAAGATTTTATGTATTTAGCTAGAAATTTTTTAAAGCAGCATCTCCCGCTTAAGTCCCACGGGGGGAGGTGGGGGGGGGGGCCCCGGGGGCGAACACAGAAAACTTATCTAAAAGAACACTGATAAAGTTCACCAAGACTTGTGTAGACATTGCCTCAATATCTTTATTATTAACAGTTTGCTATTGAAATTTTTCCCCTGATTTTTGGGAGCCTAAACTTATATTGGATACACATCATTTCTGAACTGCAGGCCCTTTTTGTTAGGTGAAAAACTCCACTTTTTTTTATCATATACTTCCAGATAGTGTTCTTTTTAAATTTTCCCCTTTCCCCCTGTGTTGATATACCACCTTGCAGTTAAATTAAATCCACAACTTTATCAGCACAGGTTGTTTTTTTCCCAAAAATCCCGTGTATCATACAAAACATAACAGTACGTTTTTTTTGATTTTTGCGCACCCAGCTTTGTTCTTTTGACGCAGCACCCATAAATCTTAAAACGAAATTTCATAGTACCACGGTGAATTAAAAGGTGCAAAAAATACAGTTTTTATAAAAAAACAAACAGATACTTTTTTTTTGATTTTTGCGCACCCAATTTGTTGAAAACCCATTTTGAGTTAAAATTTTGAATCCAGCAATTTTTTTTGATTAGAGGATTTGAGAAAGCGTGTTTTTGCCGTTTTTAATAAGAGACTTTCCAAAACTATTCCATACCTTCTCAAATTTTTATTTTTCTAAAAACAGGAGCGAAATGCAGTGGTAAGCGAGCAAAGGGGGGGTGCACATGGAGGAAGAGGTACGAGAGAAGGTGCTCCTTCCGGGTTGGAACAACACGCATGCCAGCGGATCGTCAGTTGCGGGGCCGTAGGCCTGTCACCCGGGGGTCAGGGCCCGGAATCTAAGAAACAAACATTGTCGCCAATCTTTTTCAGTGGTTAAGGGCAACCTGCATCTCGCTTACCTCCTCGTCCCCCCAGTCAGGCCAAAAAATGTCTCCAGCTCACAGCACCGCCCAAACATAAAGCACCCAATGTCAACTGGGTTTACCCCCCTGGGGATAACCCATTGTCTGAAACCTCTTTGATGAAAAAATGCGGTTGGGGTCAAAAGGGCATTTTTAAAAGATCAAAGGAGATTTAGTTGCCTGACCCCCATTACTGATGCCTAAAGGGGGGTAAAGGGGAACCGGTAATCGGCAAAAATCCCGGGCGGTCGGCAACACCTTGCAGTGCCCCTTGCTTGTAGCCCGCAGCTCGGGATCAAAAAGTCAGGACGACCAAGTCACCGTGTTAGATATGAGAGACAATTGCGGATCTCCGGGTTTTTTTCCCAAAATTTGCTTGCGAGCCTTCATATGGACAGGAGGAAGACATGGGGTGTGTCAATACGGGGTCCCGCCACAAAAAGGGAGAGGGCGGTCGCAGAAGTCCGCTGAATGATTCCCCCACCCACGGTCAGCGAAAACCCCCGCCCTCCTTACGCCGAAAAAGGCCCGGGACCTCTCAAGCCTGGCCTTTTTTGAGCAAGCCCTGATCCCCAGCGATGTCATATGCCGCCTTTGCCGAAAACGCATAATAGAGGCAAGAACCTTTAAGTGGCTAACCACCACCAACAGTTAGTCACAGCAGGAAAAGATGAGTTGAAATGGAGGAACACTTCCCAAAAAAAGGGCCCAGACCGACGCCGGGCCCTCCAACCACTGTCAACCCTCTGTCTCCGCCCCCTCCTCCTCCGCCACCACCAAGCTTTCCTCAGCCCCCATGTTCCAGAGTCATGTCAGGGATCAGCCTCCGCTTCAGCCTCCCCCGTCGCCCAGTACCCCACACCCCCAGAACCCATCCACCCTTCTCCTTCCGCCCGTTTGACGACCTGCCCCTACAGCGGCCAGTCTAGCAGCCAGCCTTCTTTTCCGGGTTTGGGGGGCAAAAAATACTTTAACCCAAACCTCCCAAAGCCAAAACCTGAATTCGGCATTGCCCGGGTTTTGGCTTTGGAAATTTGCCTTTCCGTTGGTGGGCACAGATGGGTTTCCGCCACGCGGCCCTCGCCTGCCCCCAAACCCGAGCCGAGCACATTCTTTTCCAGAAAAGCCGTCCCCCGCCCGGCCCGCCAGGGGTTCATCTAAAATTTCAAAGGGGTTTGTCTCATCTGTGTCCAAAAAACCCTCTCACCACCGACACATGGGCTAGTAAGCCGGCCCAAAGGCCCCTATATCTCTGTAAGCTATGGGGGGAGCTGGTGGATTCTTGGGGGGGACGGTGGCTCTCAGGGTCGGCCACACTCTTTTAAAACGCAGGGATGGTGCGGGGCCCTTTTCCCCCAAGGGCCCCTGGTGGCATCCGTGCCCCGAGACCCACCGTGTTTAAATTTTTTCTGCCTTTGGGGACCGTCCACACACGGGAGGGGCTGTGGACGCTCTCCGCAACGAGACCGACGCTGGCGGGTGGGCAAGAACCTTTTCTAGGCAAGGTGGGGGTTTTTCGAAACGGCAATTGCTTGGGCCCCCCTTAAGATCGGGAGGCTGGAGCACATCCCTTGCCTGGCACCATGTCATGAACCTTGTCGTCCAGAAATTTCTAAAAAGCTACCCAGGCTGGATGCCGCTGAAGAAGGCTCAGGTCTGATTCGCACTTCCGCCGTTCGCACCTGCTTGTCCCGCCTGGCTGGGGGGTTGCAGCGTCAGCCCGGGCCCCCCCGTCAAAAGTCTCATGTTGACGTGGCAACACGCTGGAATTTTACCCTCCACATGCTCCCGATTGTGGGAGCAGCGCAATGCCCTTACGCATACAAGACACATGGCCCCGACAAGCAGCGGTGGGACCCCGGGTGTTTACCACCGAGAATGGAGGCAGGTGAAAGACCTGCACCATCCTTGCCATTTTGAAGAAGCCACCAAAAAAGGGCAGTGCGGGACTGCCCTTGTCAGCAGAGCATGTGGTGATCTTGTTCTGGAACATCGTTGGACACTCTGAAACATCAGGTCCCCCAGCGACGGGGGAGGAGACGGACACAGATGCAACACGGAGCCTTTTTCTCCGTCAAATCCACAAAACCCCAAAATTTCTCAATTTTATCGGGCTTCATTAGGCAGTGGTTCAGTTTCCAGAGCTAGTGCAAGGCGGCACCTCAGCTCCGGGTGCATCAACTGAGGGAAGTCAGGGCTGTGTTGAACTGGCGGAGGAAGCGGGGGGGAGGAGGGAGGATATTCCCAGACCCAATCCCCGCCTTTGGGAAAAAGGTTGGGTGAATTTGAGGCAGAGAGGAAGATGAGTTTGCTATCCCCCCAACCCAGACGCTGGGGAAATCAAGGGTCCATCTCTCACATGAGTGCTTGATGCTCCCTTTCCCCCAAATGATCCTCGATTAAGGCCAAAACAAAATGAACAACAGTTACTGGGTGGCCACCCTCCTGGATCCCCGGGACAAAACAAAACTCCACTTTCCTTCCACCCACCCAAAAAGAGAGTAAAATGCAGGAAATGGAGACCTTGCTGATTGATCAATGGAGCATCTGTTGCGTCTGCTTCACATTCTTCAAATGTCCGGTGGAACAACGCCAGCGACGTACAGCAGTAGAGTGCCAATCCGTACGGCAGCAGCGGGAGCAGCAGGAAGGGAGAAGCCTAATGGGTGACCTCGGGAATCTTTTTTTTTACCCCCTCACCACGCAGAATGCAGCCACGAACAAACACCGAGAGACCACTTAAGATCATGGTGCACACTACTGCGCTCAAACCGATGTTTTGTATTGTTCCCGGGCCCAAAGACTTCGGGGATCCAAAATTGGGCGAATGGCCCGAGCTGGCCGCCAGCCAAAGGTGTTTCCCCGCCCAGCACCCCATCATATCTGAGCGGACCCTTTACCTGTTAAAAAAGTGAGGGGGGAAATGCCCCTTAGAAGCCCCCTTTTTTTCCAAAAAACCATGTTTTTTTGCTTTATCTCACAGCAACATGACCCAAAAATTATAAAAATGACTTTCCCGCCCCGTTAAAAATTTTGAGGGGAAAATGCCATTAGAAGCCACATTTCTGTTTCCCAAAGGGCCATGATATTGCTGACTCACGCAACATGCCCCCAAAAATTTTAAATAGAATTCTCACCCCCTGTTAAAAATGTGAGGCAACATGACCCAAAAAAAATTGACAATGTGAAAAAAATTTTAAAAATGAAGTAGTAAAAGGAAAATGGTTTTGTCATGAAACCTTTTGTCTTTTAGTCTCCTCACAGCAAAACCAGCAA
>JAODAL010053799.1:0-25036 GCA_025379985.1 Phyllomedusa bahiana
ATGACATAAATTAACGGCATTGGTGTCGGCAACTTAAGCGTTTTGGGATGTACTCCATTATTCATAGCAGGATGCTACGAATAATGGAGTACATCCCAAAACGCTTAAGTTGCCGACACCAATGCCGTTAATTATGTCATTTTAATAGATTTTCAATAAAAGTGGAATTTTTACGATTGGTGCTGGATACTCCTGCTTTGGAACGTTGTTTGCCTTCAGTCAGTTTTTAATTTTAATCCATTAAAATGACATAATGAACGGCATCGGTATCGGCAACCTAAGCTGACGCATTTCAGGATGTACTCCCTTATTTATAGCATCGTGCTTCGAATAAAGGAATACATCCCAAAACGCTTAGGTTGTCGTCTTGCCGATACCGATGCCATCCATTATGTCATTTTAATGGATTTTCAATGAAAGTGGAATTTTTACCAATTGGTTCTGGATACTCCTGCTTTTTAATGTCACTATGAGCAGCATGGACAGTCTTACTAAGTACATAAGGCCAATAATCTTTTGTGCAAATATCTAAAGAAAGAAAGTATTTTAAATATTTATTAGTCTAATCTGATAAAAGTGGCTACATCACTTTTAACAGAATTGCTAATTAACATTCTCACTAACCCCTATTATGTAACAGGTCAAAGTCCATATGAAAACTTCTACAATATAAAACTAAATCCTAGAAACAATATTCTTTTATTAATTGGGAGCCATAGTACAGTTCAGTAAACAGCTACATATTGTGTTAAAGAAATACAAAACTAAAATGTCTAAAATGGCCCGGACCTTATGGCTCTGGCTTGAAAATGGTTGATGGGCCAGGACTATGTTTCCCTGGTCTGAACTGCAGTCAGGGCTAGTAAAGTTCTGCTACAAAACAGACCACTTAAAAAAACAAAAAACTGCTTTCTCATTCTTCATCCTTGCATTTAATTTTTAGGAGATATACGACAATCAAAGGGGGTCATGCCGACAAGCATCTAATGTGTATTCAGGTTTCCCAACTATCTCCCTAAAAGAAAGCAAGTATTTGTATTACCTTTTGCTATGGCAATTATTTCAAAAGATGTACCAAGAAATTGGAAGTATTTTTTTCTTTTAGAAATCTTAGATTTTGGAACAATTTTATGTCACAAAAGGCAAATATTTGCTCTTGAACTTGACAAAGTTAAAAGCTGTCTACAATGTATGCTTTTGGAGAATGTAATGCATAATTTTGCCAAAATCTGCACGATTATGTGCAAGTTCAAAAGTCTCTCTAAAAAAACCTTGACTCTACAGGTGCCCAGTCCAGTAGTTAGTCTCTCCTCAGGTTGCTATAGCTACAGACCTGTTCGATCTCTCCTGATAGGCTGTCAGCACTGGTTGCTATAGCTACAGACCTTGCTTCTACTGCAGCCTAGTGGAAGCCAGTAAACACGCCCCTGAAAACAAAATGAAACCAAGAAAACAGGGCTGAGTTAAGATGAATCAATGTAGTGAGACAACCCCTTTAAGTGAATATTTTATATTAATTGGCAGCTTGAAGGAGTTTAACTAAGAAGGCTTTTCTTATTCTCTCTTCAGCTTTTAGTGTCTTCAGAAGGGGATGCTTATAATTTGTTTAAACTGCATATCATGTGGTCCAGCAAGCTTGACATCACCATGACTTTTGCCATAATGTGTTCACTATAGTTAAATAGGCTACGTCTACATGGCATTGGTCAAAATTTTTAGAACATGTTTTATAATTTGCCAGAAAACAGTGGATTAGGCTTTGTCTACACAGCACAGGTTTTTGATCGGATTTCAGCGAATTCAGTATTTAGAATTCACCGAAGATCCAACTGTATCCTGTGCTATGTAGACCTCAACAGAAAATCCTTGCTGTAGTCTACACAGCACAGATCTTTTACTGAGGATTCCTAAACTGTCGGCCGTCCGGCGGAAGAGAAAACATATTCACTCTTCTGCTGGATTCCCGTCAGATTCCGATAGCCTCAGTGTACGGGGCCGGCAAGAAATCCAAAATCCGACCGCAGTTTTTTCGCATAAAAAAGTGCCAAAAACTGCGGTGCAGCAAAGTTAAAATACCGTCAGGTTTCCAACAGTATTTTAACTTAGCTGTATATAATTAGCCTTACAGTACTGTTCTATGTGGTCCAGCCGGAAGCCAACCGCAAAATCAGCACAAAAAATGGTGTTAAAACACAAAAAGAAAAAAATGTAAAAAAAAAAAAACAGTTGGATTCTATGATATAATCCGACAGTATTTCACTTCTACCATGTAGACCAAGCCATAAGGGTCTGTTTACGTAAAGTCAGGTAACCTAAAATGCAAGAGCTGTGAGTAGCTACAATGTACATGAGTGGTTTGAGCTTCTGCCTTTCAGCATAGGGATGCTAGGTTCTAATTCCTGCAGGAACCAAATATGTGAATTTTTTTCTCAATGCATATACCTTATTGAGATCTATTTTGTTTATTTATCTGCACTGACTAATTACTAAGAAGTAGAATGACAGCACCTGTGGTTTAACACAGCAGTGAGTGTGTGTGACTATTAGGCAGGAAAGAGGTGATATCTGAGCATGTGCAGCCAGGACTGAGGAGCTCTCGTCACTGTTCATATCCCTTGGAGACAAGCTGTAAACTATGGATCACTAAGGGAGCAGCTAAAACAAAAATGGTAAAGAATTTTTAATAATGATGAATGGTGAAAATGTTTATTATTTAATTTGAAAGCTTCCCAAGTTTACTTGGTGATAAAACCAATTTAAGCTAAAAGACTAGAGCTTGTGACCAACAGACAATGATGCATTGTCAGTTATAGCAGTACATCTCCTGGAAGCTGCACTTACACCTCCAACAGTTCCAGTTAGTCTTGCCTCCCCACTACTGCAGAAATTCCAAGGCCTGCCATGGATTCCTAAATCAGTGCACCATCCATTTTGAGGTTCTGTTTCACCAATTCACCTCTGACCTAGCAACAATGGCGAAAAATTGTGGCACAATCCTGCTACACAGGCGGCGGGTGCCAGCTGTTAATTGCATCTGATAACCCCTGGTAACAGCACAGAATGGAGCCGGCTTTATTCCTTGCTGCTTTACCCCTTAGACGCTGCAGCGATCATGGCCGTGGTGCCTAAATGAATGAGAAACGTTGCTGTGCCAGGTACTGTAGGCCCTATGTAACTAGATAGACCTCCGTTAGATTGGTTGGTAGGCCCTGGGTAGGTTGGTAGGCTCCAAGTAGCTAGATAGACCCACGTTAGATTGGTTGGTAGGCCCTGGGTAGGTTAGTAATCCTTAGGTAGGTAAGCTGGTAGGCTCGAGGTAGGTAGGCAGGCAGCAGTAAGGTCCCACGTAGGCAGGTAGTAGATAGACCCCAGGTAGGCAGTAGTAAGGCCCCAAGTAGGTATGTAGGCTGCAGATAGGTATGCAGCAGGGGCGTAACTACAGGGGGAGCAGACGTAGCAGCTGCCCCGGGGCCCGTGCCCCGGGGCAGCTACTGACACATCTGCTCCCCCGGTAGTGCAGCTCCTGCACCCGCCGGCAGCGAACATAACAGTTCACGGCTGGCGGATGCGGAGCTGCCGGGCCTGGCGCATACCGCCTCTGAACGTCCGGTTCCTCCGGCCCGAGCGCTCAGACGCAGGACCGCACAGCTGCTAGGCGCCGATGCCGGCCCACAGTGCTGACGTGGGCTGCGCGATGACGTCATATCATCGTACAGCTCACACCGAGCACAGACTGCCCGGGAGCCAAGCTGCGAGGGAGCGTGGAGCTGGTGAGTAAGTGCTTTCTTATTTTTTTTTTTAATATTAATGAATCCTGTCCTGCCTGCATATAGCCCCTACCTACCTACCTGCCTGTATATAGCCACCTACCTACCTGCCTGCCTGTATATAGCCTCTACCTACCTTCCTGCCTGCCTGCCTGTATATAGCCTCTACCTACCTACCTGCCTGCCTGCCTATAGCCCCTACCTACCTGCCTGCCTGTATATAGCCCTACCTACCTGCCTGCCTGTATATAGCCCTACCTACCTGCCTGCCTGTATATAGCCCTACCTACCTGCCTGCCTGAATATAGCCCTACCTACCTACCTGCCTGCCTGGATATGGCCCCTACCTACCATCCTGTATATAGCCCTACCTGCCTGACTGTATATGGCTCCTACCTACCTGCCTGTTACCTGTTTATAGCCCTACCTGCCTGCCTGTATATAGCCCTACCTGCCTTTCTGTATATAGCCCTACCTACCTGCCTGCCTGTATATGGCCCCTTTTCTCCCTTGCCGTATTTAGCCCTACCTGCCTGCCAAATATAGGCCCCTCCCTACCTGCCTTTTACCTGTTATAGCCCTACCTTTTCTCCCTTAAATTATACCCCTTCACCGCCTCCGGGTTTAATAGCCCCTACCTACCTGCCGCTGTATTGCCCTCCCAAACCTGCCTGCCTATGCCCCCCCTCCCTTTCCTGTATATACCCCTTTACCGGCTGCCGTTATATGGGCCCCCCCCAAAGCCCTCCCTCCCTATATGTGGGCCCCTATAGCCTCCCAAAAAACCCCTTTGCCTCCCTTTTTTTATAGTCCCAAAAGCTTGCCCCTATTCCCTGCCTCCCTGTATGGGCCCCCTATAGCCTCCCCAAAGGGCCTCCCTCCCTTTAATTATATGGCCTATAGCTACCTAAACCCTCCCTTTCCCCTCCCTTTATAGGGGCCCCTACCCCCATGTCCCTGTCTTAGGGGCCCCCTTAAAACCAAAAACCCTGTTTGGGAATCCCCAATTTTTGGGGCCCTTATAGCTTCCTAAACCATGCCAAAGTGGGCCCCTTTATTGCCTACCTAACCCTGGCCTATTTGGGGCCCTATAGTCTATGTAAACCCTCCCTCCCCTAAAGGGGACCCCATTTTAGCCCGGGGGGCCCAAGGGGTGAGGTGCGGGAAAAAAAAAGTGAGGTTCCCTAAAAAATTTTTTGGGTTATTTTTAAACGGGGGCCGGGGAGGCCGAAAATGGTGGCCGGGGGGGAAAAAATTTTTAATCCTGTTTAAAAGTTTTTTAAAAGGGGTCCGTCCTGTCTGTGGAACAACAAGTCTCACCCATCCCACCGCCTTATATGTCTGCTGTCTTTTGCTTGGGTTTAAATGGTACGCCCTTTGGTCTGGGGAAACAAAAAGTCTAGCCCCCCCCACCGAATTATTTTTCTAGCGTTCTTGCTTATTTTAAAATTTGGTACGTCCTGTTGTGAAAAAACAAGTCTAAACCCACCCCCCGCATTATATGTCTAGCTGGCTTGTTTAGTTTTAAATTGGTACGTCCTGTCTGTGGAAAAAACAAGCCCTCAGCCATCCCCCCGGGCATTATATGTAATAGCTGTCTCTGCTTATTTTAAATGGTAGGGTCTGTCTGGGAACAACAAGTTTCAGCCATCCCCCCGGCATTATATGTATAGTGTCTCTCCCTTAGTTTGAATGGTACGCCCTGTCTGTGGAAACAACAAAGGCCCTCGGGCCACCCCACCGCATTTTATGTTAGTTTGTCTCTGCTTTTTTTTAAAGGTACGTCCTGTCTGGGGAACAAAAGTTAGCCACCCCAAAACCCATTATTGTTAGTTTGTCTTGTTTAAATTTTAAAAATGGTAGTCCGTCTGTGGTGGAGGACTTGCAAGACCCCGGGGCCACCCCAAAAAACGCTTATATGTTTAGCTGTGTCTCTGCTTTTTTTAAAAAAGGGTACTTTCCTGTTTGTGGGAACAAAAAGTCTAGCCTTTCCCACCGCATTATATTGTTTTGCTGTCTCTGCTTATTTTTAAAAGGGTTTACATTTTTGTTTAGATATTTTTTTGCCCGCTTTTGTTTTCCATAATTTATCCTGGGTTTTTTTTGTATACCCATCAATCCCAGTTTAACCCCCCTTGAAGTTTTGTTTTCTGTGCAGAGCTATTTGAGCCCCACCCGTTTAGACACCTGAAGGCCCTTAATGCTCATTTTAAAACTATTCATTTTTGAGTATAAGTTGAAAGAGCTGGGGTCTGGGGGCCCGGGAGGTCGGGGGGGCCAAATTTCAGTGCCAAATTTTGGGGAAAATTGGGGCAATCCTCAGAATTATCCCTGATTTGGCAGAAGGGAAAAGGGGGAACCTCTCGCCTTTTTGAAAAAGTTGTACACTTCTTTGTTACTCCTTTTTCCCAATGTTTGCTTTACATCCCCCTTGCCCCATCTGCCTCCTATTTCCCAAACCCTTTTTTTCCCCTAAAGAAAAAGTTTATCCACAAAAGCTCCTCTTTTCCTTCCCTCACCTATGGTATCTTTCCCAACAGGTTTTTTCCCCTTTCTTCTACCACCCCAAACCCAGCTCACATATTACTGACAAACGGGGCTCATATTCATCACGGGCCCCTTCGGGCTGTCTTTTTTCCCATTCTCCTGCTTCTCGCTGCGGGGGCCCATTCTCCCCCCCCCCCGGGCCACCTTCCTTTATTGCTCATCCCACCTCCTTTCGGGCCCCCCATGAAACCCTGCAAACCCTTTGCTTCCCATTCGCTGTACGCCTTTTTCTGCCCTTTTAAGTGTGCTCTAGGGGAACCCCCCCGATCCTTTCTGCAACAAAACTCACTGCTTTTCCCTTGCCTTTTTCTCCCCAATCCCTAAACCCTTTTGGGGGCCCTCACGGGAAACCCCCCCCTCCAGAAAATCTGAAAACCCCCTTTCCCTTCCCCGTTTTCCTCACCTATGGGGGGCTCCCACTTCACCCACACCCCCGGGGACCTGAGAACAGGGGGGTTGGGGGAAATTTTTGGGATATTCTCCCCTCCAAAACTGCACTTATCAGGCCCCTTCCTCCTGCACCCCCCCCTTTCCATTTTCCCCCTTTCCTTTTTGGGGTTTCCACCCCCCTCGACTCTTTCAGCCTTTTTCCCTTCGGGAGTCGCAGTTTTTCTACAGCCCCCCCCGGTTCCTCCCCCAGTTTCGGGAAATCATTTTCCCCCTGGCTCCCACACTTCCCCCTCTTCGGGAAATGCCCACTCTCACCCTTTTGGGGGGTGATTTCAAACCCCCATATTTTCCCCCCAAATGTCTCTTTGCCTCACGTTTTTTTAATTAAACCCTCCTCTCAGGGCCCTCTTCAGTTTACTAAATCCCCAAACCCCCACAAGGTGGGAAACTCTCTGGATTGGCCCTTCTGTCATTTTCCTAAATTTTTCTAACTTCCTTATTCCCCTTTAAATGCTCTCTCTGCCCCACAATCTTATCTCCTTTTTTTTATCACTAATTCTCACCCTTTTCCCCGGGAAACCAAACCCCTCCCCCATAACCCATACAGAAATATCCGCTCCATTAATACTCGGGAAAACCACAAACCCCCCAATACACCCTCACTCCCCCCAATTCCCCCTCTCCTGCCCCAGAAGGTTTGCCCAAAGGGTTACAAAAAAACCTCTCAAAACCCACCCGGGAATTGTTGGAACCACTCACACAAGCACCACCAGAGTCGACGCCCCCAGCCTTGGCAAACACCCAAAAACTCTTTTTCTCCAGCGATTTTCCCAGGGGGGGGCTGAGCGGCTGTGGGAAAGTAAAAGCTACCGGGCAGATTTTTCCTCCCTCAAATTATGCCCCCGGATTTAAAAAAACACTGCCCTTCACTGCGCCCAAAACAAAAAATTTTCACCCCCCCAACCCCACACTACACAAAACCCCCCAAAACGCCTTTTTGGGACCCCTTCCATTCCCCCCTATAAAACCTTTAAAGCGCAGGCTCCGGTAAATTTGGCCCTCGGGGTTGGCTGAAGACCTGCCATCACTTCAAAGACAAAATTGAAAATACCCGGGCCCTTAAACATATCTCACCCCCCAAAATTAATACCCCCCTGCCCCTCCACGCACGTCCTCAAATTTTACTCGCACCCCTTTGGACCTGACGACAGAGGAAGAAGTGTCCGGGCTTTTCCTGTCTCTCGCCCCAAAACCCCCCCTGCTTTTCCTGGCCCCCTTTCCCCATCCCCCCTTGGTAAAATCTATTTTCCAGCTTTCCTCTCTCACCTTACTGTATTTGAAACCCTCTCCTCTCCACGGGGATTTTTCCCAATCTTCCTTTAAACACCCCATCATCCCCCCCTTTAAAAAAAAAGGCCCCCTCGGGACCCGCCCGGGTGCTGATAACTACCAAACCAGTCTCTCCCCTCCCCTTCATCTCTAAACCCCGGGAAACGCTTGGTCTACTCTCGTCTAATCCGCTACTCTCTGTTTAAACTCTCTTCTTCCCCGCGGGAAATGGGTTTTGGGCACCCTACACTCCAGGGAAAACTCCCTTAGTTAAAAATTTAAAATGACCCCCTAACACCCAAAATTTATCAGGGAAACTACTTTGTTGCTTCTCTTGGATTTTCTCTGCAGCTTTTGGGCCCACTGTGGATCACCAATTCCCCTCAGCTTTGCTCAGCACCATTGGCCCTTTCCAGGCCCACCGCTCTCGTTTGGGTTTTCTTTTTCCTACCTTTTCTGAGGGGCCCCTTCAGTGTTCTTTTTTCTGGTTCCCCCTCCTCTCCTTTTCCTCTTGCGTTGGGGTTTTCCTCAGGGACAGTTCTGGGGTTCCCTCCTTTTTTTTCATTGTACACAGCCCCCTTTGGGGAAAAAAACCATCAGAAGATTTGGTTTTCCAGTCCCCATCCCCTTTTTTTTTTCTCTTTTTTTTTTTTTTTTTTTCTTTTTTTTTTTTTGTTTTTTTTTTGTTTTTTTTTTTTTGTTTGTATTTTTTTTTTTTTTGTTTTGTTTTTTTTTTTTTTTTTTTTTTTGGGGGGGGGGGGGCGGGGGGGGGGGGGGGGGGGGGGGGGGGGGGGGGGGGGGGGGGGGGGGGGAAGACCCCAAAATTAAACCCCTCCTTTCCCCGGAAAAAACACTTTTCCTGGGCCCACCCAAAACAATGCTTCTTTCCCTGTCCCCCCCTGCATTCATTCCCCCCATCTGGAAAATAAACCCCCTGGGGGGTTAACCTTTTTCTTTCCCCCCATTTATAAACCAACCCCCCCCCAAATTTTTAAAAATTGGGACTTCTTAACCCTATGTTTTCCCCTTTTCCCCAATAGATTTAAAACCCCTTTACGAAAACCCGGGCCCTACACCTTGTGTTCTTTTTTAAGACTTTTAAAGGGGTAAAAGAATTATGTTTTTCCCTTTTAAATTTTTTTAAAGTGCTGCGGAATTGTTTGGGGCTATAGAAATTTAAAAAAATTATTATTTTTAATTATTTTATTATTAATTATTATTATTTTCTCATGGAAGCTTTCACTTACACCTCCAAAAGTTCCCCGTTAGTCTTGCCTCCCCAAATATTGCAGAAAACCCCAAGGGCCCGTCGTGGGAGGCCCGTCATCATGGTGGGTTTTGGGCGGATGCAGAACAAAAAGGGAAAATCAACGATTATCAGAAAAAATTTCCAAGTTTTAAATAACAAGACGTAAATGCACGTAATCATTTATATGTTTTGCAGAGTCTGTGTACACTGTTTCTACCCCTATATGGTCACTGTTTTGGAGGTTTTATTCAGTTTTGCAGAGCCCGGGTTCATTTGGGGTCTACCATTTATGGTCCAAATATGAAAGGAGGTAATATACGTTGTTAGGGGCCCTGTGTACACTGGTGTCTAAACTATAGGGTTTACTGTATGGGGGGTATATTAAAAGTCTGCAGAGCCTGTGTGCACTAGTTATTAAACCCTTTATGGGCCCCTATATAGTTTGGGACTATTGGTCTTTTGTATGCTGATTTAGTAAACTGTTTAGGGGGTTTTTTTCAGTCCCCTATGTTGGTTTGGGAAATTTTTGGTTTTTTTTCTGGCGGTTTTAATCAGGTCCCCTTTTTTAGCAGTGTTATTGGTAATGTTGGTTTTGGGATAGTTTTGGTTTCAGTATGAAGTGAGTTGGTGGGCCCTTGTATTATCCACTTTTTCGAACGCATGGGTTTGGTAAATTTTTCGTGGTCGGGGAGGTGGGTGAGGGCAGGGGGCCCCATCCAAAAGTTTGCTATGGGGCCCCGGCTTCTCTAGTTACGCCACTGGTATATAGGTCCCAGTTAGGTGGGAGGATTGGTCCTAGATAGGCCTCATTTAGGTTGGATGCCCCAAGCGAGATAGGAAGTAGGTAGACCCCAGGTAGCTAGGTATGCTGTAGGTGGGCCCCAGTTAGCTAGGTAGAAAAAAAGGAAAACCCCAAGGGGGGGCTTTTAAATAGGCTTTAGGTGGGGCCTTGGTAGCTAGGATTTGGTTTGGCCGGTAGGTTTTGGGCCCAGGTACCCAGCCTGTAGGTGTTTCCCCGGTAGCTAAAAGGGGTGTAGGTGTACCCCAGGTAGCTAGGGGTGTAGGTGAAAGGGCCGGCAGGTGGGGCCCCGGGCTTGTAGGTGGCCCCCCATGGTAGGAAGGAAGGGGGGGGGACTCATTTGTTAAAAAAAAAAAAAATAATTTTCCCCTTATTTCCTTTTTCCCCCCAAAGAAAAATGCGCAGGCTGGGTTCTCCCTTTTGAAAAAAGGTGAGGCGGGGTTTTTGATGAGATGATGTATTGGGCACCATTTTACGTCACACTAGGGGGCCGATTGGGCCCGGTAGGCTTAAGGCCCCTTTGACTTACCCCGGATGAAAAGTAGAGCAGGGGCAAATCACTACCTTGAATGTCAGGACGAAGGCCCCCAAGGGTTTTTTCTGTGGGCAGGATGTGCAGGGCCATGGTGGTCTTTCCACCCCTGGGGCAAAAACCCAAAGGGACGTGGCTTTTCCCCCCATTTGTCCTCCCGCTAAGGGTATACCGTAACAAGTTCCCACTCTAAAAAAATTTGCTCGTTTCCCAGCACCCTTTTTCCTTTCCGCAGATCAACCCGGTCTCCTACAAGCTTCGACTGCCCTCATCCTACCCTCGGTTACCCTCCCATGCATCCCAAATGCTTTTCATGTTTCTCTCTTCTTAAACCACTGGTCTTCAATCATTATTCCCACAAGGCTATGTTCCCCTTTATGGCAGTCAATTCTAAAGAGTCTTTGGAAAGGGAATTGAGTTTTAGACTTTAAGCGGTTTAAAAGTAAGGTGTACCCCCCTTATAGATTGGGTAGGGTTTTTGGTCCCGGGGCAAGAGGTCTGGAAACCCCGGGGTAAAAATTAATGCTCCGGCATTGAATTTTCAAAATTTCACCCGGAAAAAGGCAAAAAAAAAGGGGGCCTTAAAAGGAGGGGGACTGTTAAAAAGGGTTGCCAAAGGGTCACATCCCTTTAATGCATGGAAATCTTGGGTTTCCGGGGGAAAAAGCCGTGGTCAAGGTTGGTCTGCAGTCGCGCCTGGCACTCTGCTTTGACCCACTCACCTCTCCTTCTCTCCTGCGAGCTGTTCCCCTGTTGTGTCTGTACTGCCACATCTGGGGCCCCTTTGACTTTTGGAAACCCGCATGCCAGGGTCTTACTGATTTAAAGTGCCAGTGCACGCTGCCCAGTGGTTGCAATGGCCAACCACAGTTTGCCCTTAAATATTTTTGGGGCAACTCCCCTGTACCCTTTGTTTTCCCAATTTGTTTTGGGGTTAATCAATTTTTTTTTCCCTTCCTTGTTTTTTTTTTAAAATTTTGTCTGGTCATGGTGTGTTTAAAAAAAAAATAATTTATTTTTTTGTTTGGAAAATTTTAAATAAGGGGGTTTTTTTTGGGATTTTTTTTTTTTTGGGGGTTTTTTTTGTTTTTTTTGAAAGGGTTGCAACCGGGGTTTTAAGGGTATATGCTTTCAAAGGGATTGGGAAAATAGGGAATTAAGGACATATGGGAGTTTAGCTTGACCCTAAGGGGAGTGGTCCGCTGCCTGGGGGAGTTTTGGTAGGGTTCCCTACAATCAAATAGAACCCGGGTTTGGGTTTTGGGGTTTATTTGTAGATGGGGATTTGGGAAAAAAAAGTTCAGTTTTTTTTAAGGATTTGCCCTTTAAATAGAGGACATCATGTTACACACAGCAGACAATCACTTGTGTTTTGTAGTAGAGCAGGGGTGATGTCACAGGGTTGGAATTGGGGGGTCATTGGGGATAAGTTTGGGACTGAAAAAAGGGTACCCCGTTTAAAATTTTTCCAAAGGGGTTGTGTACATAGAAAACAAGAGAGGACCTAGTGCTGATCCCTGATCAACCTTAACAGCAAGGAAAAAAGAGGAGAAAAAGGGGAGAACAAAAATAATAAAATGAATGAAGGGGATCCCCCCCCCCCCCCCCGATAGGTAGGGAAAAAAAACTAAAAGGGGGCAGTCCCCTTGGGGGTATTAAACAAAAACAAATGAAGAAAAAATTGCGATCTTCAGATTTGGGAAAGCTCAGAAAGGGGTTTTAATTTTTCTGCGAGATTTTGCTACTGGGGAGGTTAAATTTTTCCTTTAACAAGACCATTTTCTCTACAGTTTCTGCAGCGGCCTTTAGTTAACTAAGTTCTAAGAGTACTGTGTGGAATTTTTAACTTTTCTGCGGGTACCCCTGTTCACATTTGATTTTTCCTTATTAAAAAAAATGTAACCTTTCCCGGGGATCCCTTTTTTAAAGGGGTTTTTCCTACCATGCTGTTTCACAGAGCCACAGGCACTTTCAAATTAATGCCCGGGAGTTTCTTCCCGGTTAGGCCCCCTGGGTGGTTCTAAAGCATTTGATTTGCATATTAGCCCAAAATTCCCCTCTTTTTTTCATTGCCCCTTTAAAATGGGCTGCAGGGAGATTTAATCTATGGTACAGGGGGCTTCAGAGCGCAAAGTAAACAATCAAAAAATAATAAAATTTTTTTGTTTTTTTTTTTAAAATAATACAATTGTTTCAAGCCCGCAGTTGCCCAGTGGTGGTGTTATTTCCTGCTCTCAGATAAAGGGGTTGTCTCACTACATTGATTCATCTTACCTCAGTCCTGTTTTCTTGGTTTCACTTTGAATTTTAGGGGGGATGTTTACTGGCTTCCCACTTGGCTGGGGAAGTAGCTATAGAAACCGTGCTGGCAGCCAAATTTCCCGAGAGATTGAACGGTCGTAGCTATTTAAGGAAACCCGGGAGTGATGCCGCCCATACAAGAGGGGTTTTTCTAGGGGAAAAGGCAGGGCCTTTTAAATGGGCATATATTTTCAAAGTGATTGTTTTTTTCCAAAATCTTTAACATTTTAAAAAACCAAAAATTTTTGTTGTAGACAAAACCCCCTTTTAAGACAAAGAGCAGAAAGAGTAGAGGAGAGCAGGATGGTTACCAGAAAAATCCGTGTGCACTCAAAAACCGATATAAAAACTTTCAATTTTCCTGCCAAGGTAACATCAAAAGGGGCTTTTAAAATTTTGTAGAAAAAAGTCTTGATTTCACAACGCCTACATGTTTTAGTGGGACAACCCCTTTAAAAACCCTCTAAGTAAATGCACATTAGTGTGTTAATGGAAGGTGTAAGAGAAAAGTCCCCCTTTTTATAGCAGGGGATCTTCATGCACAGTGAATTCTCAACTTTATTTCTGGGCCCTAAACTAAAGGGCCGGTTTTAAATATATGGGAATTTTTTTTTAACCTTTTATAAAATGAAAGGGACTTTTTTTATTACCCCGTTTAACCAAATATTTTTGCTGAATTTTAAAGAAGTAAAAAAAAAAAAATGAAACATTTTAAAATTTTTTCCCCCGTTTTTTGGGCCCTAAAGAAAAAGGCAAAATTTAATTTGGGTTCAACCAGCACAAATTCTACCAGCCCGTGTGGAAACCCCAAATTTTTAAGGAAAAAAAAGGAGCAGCTCAAAAACATGTTTTAATTTAAAATTGTACTGTGCCCCCATTTACTACAGAGCCCCTGAAAATGAGTAAACTACAACAAAACATATAACTGCTATAACATCAATACAAAATTCAACACAGAATTGCTGGTACTTACTTTTGATAGTAGTGTGAGAATCTCGACCACTATCTCTTTGGAACACTGTGTGAGCACAACATAATAATGTTATTTAAGGTCTAGCAGCTGGAGTCACATTCACTTGCTCAGAGCCAAAAATCATTGGACTAGATTCAAATTTTTTCCCAAAAAAAGGGAAAAAAGGGAATTTTTAAGCCCGAATATCCATGCCCCCTCCTTTTAAAAAATGGTATGGGAAATTTTTGCAAGAAAAATAGCTTTAAATTTGGATAAAAATGAGCAACTTCAGGGCAGACAGCTTAGCTGCACAACTTTTTAATTTGTTTTAGTTTTTTAATTAATTTTTTCCCCTTCAAGAATGTTTCAGGGCGTTCAGCTTTTAAAACGAAAACCCCAAAAAGCCTGAGAAATATGGACACCTCGACCCAAAAAAAGCAGAGATTTCAATCAATAAGATACAAGATCTACTGAATCTTTTCACATAAGATTATATCAATCTGTTCCTCCAGCTCTATGGCATGCTGCCTGCAGATCTGATTAGATGTTCTATATCAGGGTTCCCCAACTCCAGTCTTCAAGGCCCACCAACAAGTCATGTTTTCTGGATCTCCCACAGAATGCACTGACCATAGTGATATCACTTGTGCAGCATAATTATATCAAGTCAATGTTGCTAACGGTATAAACAAAAACTATTCCTTATTTATAAATAAAAAAGGTTTTATTCAAACTTCTTAAAAACTTGAATGATAACGATTCTTTAGATTTCACAAAACAGTGTAATATTCTTAAGAACGAGATCACCTGATTGCTCATTCAGTAGCTCCACATCATAGCGTTTCAGCTTAGGAGACCAAACATATGCAAGATTGTATTTTTCTGTTAGACGGAGTCCATAGTGTTAGAGCTGTCTTCAACTCCTCTCCTCGCAGACACCGCTACGTCTCGCAACGTTTCGGGAGCCGACACGCCCCCTTTGTCAAGCATAGAGGTGGCTACGTGTAACGTTTCTTTTATATCATTCTTAACATCTACAATTAACGTTAAAAACAAGCGGTATATACATTATAGTCAATTCATATACACACTATAGATACAGTATAGTAACTAAGACCGCATTCTATAAACTAAAATCATACTTTAGCTACTTCACATAGCGGGATAGCTAACTAGAACGAGAGTCAGGTATCATTCAAGTTTTTAAGAAGTTTGAATAAAGCATTTTTTATTTATAAATAATGAATAGTTTTTGTTTATACCATTAGCAACATTGACTTGGAATACTGATTGGCAGGTGGGGATCTGCAACTACGTTATATGCCTGATTAGCTCTGATGAGAAGGTGCACTGCTTATGAACATCATAGTTATATCACCTGTGCAATGCTAAGAAAAGCCAGAAAACATGACCTGTTTGTGGGTCTTGAGGACTGGAGTTGGGGAACCCTGTTCTATATGACAGGTTCCCTCTAAGCCCTTAAAGGGGTTTTCTCGTTACAAAGATCATAGTTCAAAAGGAGGGGACCAAAATCTAAGCATGTCCATCCTTGGTTACCATAAGCAAAGTGCTATGGTTTAGGAGAATGGGTTGTTTGTTTAGTGCTTAGGAATGAAGTGAGAGCTCCGGTCGGGTTATGCACAGGTCCCACCCACGGTCTGAGGAACATAGAGAAAACAGGTCGCGGACGGGAGAGGGAGAGCGAGTGAGAGAGAGTGATTTCACTTACAGGAAGCAGTGGTAGGGGCGACGTATGCGTACGGGGTTTGCTCTTTTTCACTGACTGCGATTAGAGGTCCTGCAGCAGAGAGAGATCATGTGCAGTCCCATGTAAACACAAACAGATAAAGCGTATAGTTTTGTTCTGCAGAGCTTTAGAGGTCAGAGGTATAATAATCTGCAGGATATATCACTGTGTGAGAGAGACAGAAAAAAAGTCACCCATCTTTCCCAGAGTCCTGAATGTGAAATGCTCATTCTAGTTACAAAGTATGTAGAGAGAGCGAGAAATGTAGATATACACTATCGAGTTACACTTAGCTTTTCACTTCCAATGATTCTTTAGTCTCCGACAGCTGAGAACCTCTGCCTTCCCCCATCTCACACAGAATGAATCCTCACATGCACAGTGTGGGACGTGTCTGCAGAGAGAGAAGATACGCCCTGCGGGGAAGAGAAACACGCCCCTCCATTTCATAAGCTCTGCTTAGCAAGCAGTATAAACGGCTGCCAAATGCTGAAATGACAAAACCTCTTTAACGCAGCTTCACGTTTCTGTAAGTCATGATGCAGTGCCTGTTAGTGCACCATGACGTACAGAAATGTCATGGTGATCGGGCAGGCAGAGGAGCTGTGCCTGTAAGATCGCTGCAGGAGTCCGGTGGTGATTGAGATAACTGCGTTCCCAGTGGTTTAACCCTTAGGCTATGTTCACACGGCTGATTCTGGGATGGATTTCAGCCATATTGCACGCCGTATTGCGCTCCAATTTGGCTGAAATCCGTCCCAGGCATAATGGTAATCCACAGTTCTCATAGAGAATGGATGTTTATGGGGCCGGCGAGCTTCCGGCCCCCCCGCCCCGACCCCGCTGCACGGCAAGCGCCGTAATTGCGGGCGAAATCCGTCCCGCAAATACGGCGTCAATCAGCCGTGTACACATAGCCTTAGCTGACACAGTCAATGGCAATCGAGGCGGCTAAGGAGAGTGATAGAGGAAGGGAGCTCTTTGCCCAGAAGCAGTGTCTGACAGGATGATTGACAGTACTACAATTCAACATAGACGTGCTGCAATGAATTATAGTTGTATTGTAAAAGCGACCTAATGATTGCTGAGTATGGGAAAAGTGAGAAAAATTTAAAAGAATAAAAAGTAATAGTGTAAAAAAAAAAAACAGTAGAACACACAGTATCAATCACCCCCAAAAAAATAAAAATAAAAAGTACACATATCAAAATCAAAAAGTCATATAATCCCCAAAGTGGTAGCAAGAAAAACACCAGTATGTCCCACAAAAAAAAACCTTACACAGTTCTATATACGTAAAAATCAAAAAGTTATGGCAAGCAGAAGATAGGGATGTATAAACATTGTTTGACACAATAAAAACTTTTTTTTAAAACTGCTACAACATAAAATATATATATAAATTGAGTATTGCCATAATCATATTACCCAGCAGAGTAAAACTAACATGTCACATATACTGCCCAGTGAGTGCTGTAAAAAAATAAAATAAAAACACAACCAGGATTGTCGTATTTTCTTCATCCTGCATCCCAGAAACGGATTAAGTCATGTGTCTCCCAAAAATGATACCAATAAAAATGTATTTTGTTCACCCCACCTTCCAAAAACTTTGATAAAATGCCATCAAAGTGTCATAAGAACCACACAATGGTACCAATTAAAACGGCAACAAATCACACAAAAACAAGTCCATAAACAGTTCATATACAGAAAAATAAAAAAAAGTTATGGCTATCAGACTATGCCAATATAAAAACGGTTTTTTTTACAAACTTATTTCTATTGTGTAAAAGTGGTAAATTGTAAAAAAAAAATACTATATATACTCGAGTAAAAGGCGAGTATTTTAGCCAAAAAAATGAGCTGAAAAAGCCGTCCTAGGTTTATACTCGAGTCACTGTCGGCGCTCGGACACTGCGATGGCCTGGGCGCCGACAGGGACACTCCCAGAGGAGACGCATAAAGCTGAATCCCGAGTTAGCCGACAGCGTCTGGGCGCTGCCATGGCTCGGGCGCTGTCGGCGATCTTTGCAGCTGTATGCGACTCCTGGGAGTGCATACAGGTGACTCTCCGGTCACCCATCGGTATCTGGGCGCTGCCATGGCCTGGGCACCAGTGGGGATCGCATCGGCTGTATGCGACTCCTGGGAGCGCAACAGCGGAAGACTCTATTGCGGAGCAGAGAGCGAGTCCTCCCTGTTCCAGAATAGAACTCCAGAAGGCCGCAAGTCTACTTGCTTCTGGGGTCTCTGGCACAGGCAGCGTTCTATGTCTTCACGCTGCCTGCGCAGCCTGATGACATCACGCTGCCTGTGCCATAAGACGGAGCGCGGGGAGATCCTCTGAGCGGCGAGGAAAGGTGAGTACTGGTATTTTTTTTTTTAACAAGCCCTACCTCTACCTGCCTATGGGGGAACATATACCTGCCTATAATACCCTCTAACTGCTTATAATAGCCTCTACCTGCCTATGGAGGAACATATACCTGCCTAGAATAGCCTCTACCTACCTATGGGGGTACATATACCTGCCTATAATTGCACATACCTGCCTATAATAGCCTTTACCTGCCTATAGGGGAACATATACCTGCCTATAATAGCCTATACCTGACTATAATAGCCTCTACCTGCCTATGGGGCAACATATACCTGCATATATTAGCCTCTACTTGCCTATAGTGGAACATATACCTGCCTATAATAGCCTATACCTGCCTATGGGGGGACATATACCTGCCTATAATTGCATATACCTGCCTATAATAGCCTTTACCTGCTATGGGGGAACATATACCTGCCTATAACAGCCTCTACCTGCCTATAATAGCCTCTATTTGCCTATAGGGGAACAAATACCTGCCTAGAATAGCCTATACATGCCTAGAATAGCCTCTACCTGCCTAGAATAGCCAATAGATAACGATGTGGGACCATATACCTGCCTATAATAGCCTCTACCTGCTTATAATAGCCTCTACCTGCCTATGGGGGAACATATATCTGCCTATAATAGCCTATACCTACCTATGGGGGGACATATAGCTGCCTATAATTGCACATACCTGCCTAGAATAGCCTCTACCTGCCTATGGAGGAACATATACCTGCCTAGAATGGCCTATACCTACTTATAATAGCCTTTATCTGCCTATGGGGGGACATATACCTGCCTATAATAGCCTATACCTACCTATGGGGGGGACATATACCTCCCTATAATTGCACATACTTGCCTATAATAGCCTACACCTGCCTATGCAGGAACATATGCCTGCCTATAATAGCCTCTACCTGCCTATAATAGCCTCTATCTGCCTATGGGGGAACATATACCTGCCTATAATAGCCTCTACCTGCCTATAGGTGAACATATACCTGCCTAAAATTGCATATAACTGCCTATAATTGCATATACCTGCCTATGAGGGGACATATACCTGCCTATAATTGCCAATATCTACCTATGAGAGGACATATACCTGCCTATGGGGGACATTACACTGGCTCTGGGTGACATTATGCCTATACCTGCCTATTGGGGACATTACACTGCCTATACCTGCCTATGGGGGACATTAAATTGCCTATACCTATCTATGTAATTTTATTGGTATCCATTTTTATTTTTGAAATTTACCAGTAGCCGCTGCATTTTCCACCCTAGGCTTATACTTGAGTCAATAAGTTTTCCCAGTTTTTTGTGGCAAAATTTGGTGCTTCGGCTTATACTCGGGTCGGCTTATACTCGAGTATTTACAGAATAAAATGTATAGTGTTGTAATTGTACCGACCGCATAGTAAAGTTATGAAGTTATTTATACCGCACGGCAAACACTGTAAAAATAAAGCCCAATAAGCAATGGCGGAACTTCATTGTTTTTTTTCCATGGTACAGAGCTAAAAAAAACTGTGGAACACAAGTGGACCCAAAATGCATAATTTACCCCTAGATGGGATCCATGAGGGGTGTTGATTCCCCAGTGAGATGACTTTTGTAAGGTCTCATCTGTTCTGGTACTTTGGGGGCTTTGCAAGTACAACATGTCACCCACCAAAATCTGAATCCCAAAAGCCAAGGGGTATATAAACATGTCTGTTCTGTTTGCTAGAGTCTAGTTCCCTAGAATTTGGAAATGATTACAAGGAATTTACACTCATGTGCACCATGCATTAGGTGTAGCTGCTGTATCCCGTTCGTAATGCAAGTGTGGTGGTCAGCTACTACATCTCTGTATCAACTACAGGCACAGTTCATACCCACATCACAGGTCTGTGGCAAAGGGCCTGATAGGGGCTGCATGACCTGCATTTATGAGAAGCACACGTGTGGCTGCCCTGTTCTCTGTTGCTCTATCCATGACGCATACGGCATCCTTACAGGAGATGTTCTTTTGAGAAAGGTCATATTTTGACCCAAACCTCCTATTATATCGATGGGAATGCTCCTAGTATGATGAATTGGAATTCTGAACTTTACCTGGATTCATTGAGAAAATTTAAAAATCTTTGCTGATTTAAATAAAGGAATTTCCTGATAAACTTGGAGTGCTACTGAGTTTGGAGGAAAAAAAATCTGTTGCAAATGGTCACAATAATGTTCCAAGAATCTATAGTTGTCAGGTGCACTGTGAACAGATAATACCCATAAGGTACCTAACATGGATCCACTAGATCACCAGGGACAATGTACACCAGCCATTGATGTATAGAATAGACACAGATGTAGCAGCATTATAAAGGGTTTCAAGATGCTTTCAAGACCCCAGTAACTACTAAACCATCCAAAATGTCAGCCTTAAAGGGGTTGTATCATTTCATTAAATGGTCTCCAGAATAAGGGGACAGTGAAAACAAGAAACTTTGCAATTGGATGTCAATAGCAAAGCTGTCTTGTTTTCACTGTCTCCCTTATCTTCATTTTGTGTAAACACTGTTCCCCCAGTGCGGTCGGATCCCACCTCCTTTCATTTCATTGGCTGACGGCTCTACTAATTTACATTCTGTCTGGCCCCTGGTGGTATTCCCGGGAGCGTACATTCCTGCCTCTCTCACTCAGAATAAGGGGCTGGCAACAAATTCCCTCTGTACAGCTAGTAGCTCCTCAGTGACACTGAAGCTGCTTCTACAATCAGAAAACAGCAGAATTGTGCCTCGGTGCCGAATGCTCCTGCGTGTAAGAGGCCGGCAACAATTTCACTCTATACAGCTAGCAGCTCCTCAGTGACACTGAAGCTGCTTCTACAATCAGAAAACAGCAGAATTGTGCCTCAGTGCCTTGTGTAAACATAGAAGGGAGATGGATCTGTGCTCTGGATGAGTTCATAGAAGACTGGATTCAACTAACAAACCTCCAGCTGTGAGAGGAGAAGAGATCAGTGCTCTGAGTTCATAGAATGCTATCTAGAATGAATGCAGGCCTGTAGTATGTAAACAGCTCTTACAAAATAAGACTGCACAGGGAAATTGGACAGTGACATGTGGAGTCAGAGAGGGGGGTGGCACTGACTAGGAAGCGAGCATGAACAGTGAAGGGGGGGATGATTTCATCCCCCTTTAGTTAAGAAACACCCAGCTGGGAGGGGAAGAAATCAAACTTCAAGAAAACAGCCGAACTGATGAAGCGATACATCCCCTTTAACCAGAGTAGTACTTCCATCACTCTCATTGACAATCAATCATACTGTTTAAAGGGGTTTTGCCACCATGTAATGTTGACGTGGGAACCTCCAAAATGGGTATTTAATCACTTTTCTAAATATATGTGATTAAAAAAAGTGAAAACTCTGAGAGCTACAGCATTTCTCAACCCCCCTTGGTTACCACAAAGCTTCCCCTAGTCACGACCCAGGAGCTGAAAGGCCTCGAAATCACTTCTTATCTGATGAAAAGCAGAATGAATGGTCTTTTAAGGCACCGGGTAGCAATCTGTTTTCTTTTGTATACAGAATAACTAGCTGTAGTGTTATTAGATCCCTGCTTTATCTGATGAAGAAGCTTTCAATCTGCTGTTTACAATAGGTGCTCTCTTTTGTATACAGAATTCACAAGTTATAGTTTGATTATTTGAGAGAAGATGTCACAGGATTCCCTTATGCAGGCTCTGTGCTCTGGCTCTGTGCTCTGGCTGTGTGCGTCTGTCTCTTGCTGTGTGATTGTGTTTACATTACATAAGCTGCTTAGCAGATAAGGTTTCTCCTGACAGTGCAGTGTATGAGCCTGTGTCTTGCTGGATTGAATCCACTGTTGTACTGTTTATAAGTTCACTTAAATTTTGAGACGCTCCCTTTGGATTCTTCACTCCCTCCTCCCCCCTCCCTCTCTCCACTGCAGCTTCATGACTCAGCGTGATTTGTGTACATCTTGCTGTCATACTGAACGGAGGTCAGTATTTGGTCTGGTGGCAAATCCCCTTTAAGGACTTCTTTTAACACCAATAACTTCCATTACTGGGGGTCAAGTGCATCCACTGGGGTACATGACTTACAGACTTAAAAGTTTAGAGGTAAGTGTTGTTCCAAAGGTCAAGCCAAGAGGAAGGTAAGGGAAATATATGTTCTATTACTGATGAGTTAAAGATTCATTGAGGTACAACAGTGAAGGAGAGGCAAAAAGAGAGAACTATCCAGGCTGCCAATGAGAGAAGGCTAGAGGGAGAGACAATCATATCTGGCACAAATCTGAAGTATGCAGTCCATGCTATCAAAAGTATCTACATCCCGTTACTAAATCTCTTGCACTAGCACCAGTGGTTATATTATAGGTCAAAATAGATAACATTTTTGGACTAACTGTACAATTCAATAAACAGGAAAATGTTGTAGTAAAGAGGTTTAAAATCATAATCTATATCTACTCCTGGACCTCAGAACTCTGGTTGGAAAATGGTTGATGGGCCTGTGTCCCCATGGTCTCTATTGCAGACCCATATGGAGAGAATTCTGCTAAACGAGACTTAAGCCACTAAAAAGCCTTTGATTTTTTTTTTACTTTTTCTTTACTATAGCTGATTTTGGAAAATATGTCACAGTCAAAAGAAGTCTTGCCAACAGTACAATGTGTATGGGAACCTCCCAATTATGCCCCGTAGCACAGTTCCAATAAGGAATAAATATTTAATTGCTCTTAAATCCTTTTGTATAGTACCTTTACGGAAAGCTTTGACTTTAAATCTCAGCTGCTTGTCCTGCAGACTTCAACTTCCTCCTAATTCTCTGATGTGAAATTATATTACTCAAACACGGAATGGAGAGGCATGAACCGCAAATCCTCACAATACACGTTGATCTACTGCTCCTCAGCAAAAATGTACAAAAATGAACATGAGGTTCTTAGTATACTTTTTGATCAAAACGTATTTGCCCACTTGCCACTTCACTGTGACCTCTTTAAAGTGGGTCCCTACACTAATGGATATAGCACTGCATGGCGGCCATCGCCGCAGCAATAACCACACCAGCAAGGGATACAACCCAGTGGTCCACAGCACCACTGCTGCCAGGCCTAGCCCCCTGGCTCTAGGCTGCACCAACCCACCAGCACAGCAACAATAGCCGTCACACAGCACCACCATCAAAAAAAGGAAAGGTTGGCATGGCTTACCTCTCCTGGGCTCCCTGCAAGCAGACTGAAAGAAAAAGGGCATTAACCCTTATAGAGACTACTGCTAATTAAAACACCTGGCCCACATGGGGAGGAGTGCTGATCCATGTGTGCAAAGAAATAGACGTATGTATTCAAACATGGAAGGGAGAGGCATGGACCGCACATCCTCACACTATATGTTGATCTAATGCTTCTCAGCAAAACTTTACAAAAATGAACAAGAGGTTCTTAGTATAATTTTTGATCAAAACGTATTTGCCCACTTGCCACTTCACGGCGACCTCTTTAAAGTGGGTTCCTACACTAATGGATATAGCACTGCATGGTGGCCACCGCCGCAGCAATAACCACACCAGCAAGGGATACAACCCAGTGGTCCACAGCACCACTGCTGCCAGACCTTGCCCCCTGGCTCTGGGCTGCACCAACCCACCAGCACAGCAACAATAGCCGTCACACAGCACCGCCACCAAAAAAAGGAAAGGTTGGCACGGCTTACCTCTCCTGGGCTCCCTGCAAGCAGACTGAAAGAAAAAGGGCATTAACCCTTATACAGACTACTGCTAATTAAAAAACCTGGGCCAAATGGGGAGGAGTGCTGATCCATGTGTGCAAAGAAATAGACGTATGTATTCAAACATGGAAGGGAGGAGGCATGGACCGCACATCACCACACAAACGTTATCTTTTGTCTAAAAACTTTAAAAAAATGAACAAAATTTTTAGTATTTTTTTTGATCAAAACGTATAAGCCCACTTGTCACTTCACGGTGACCTGAAGATCAGCGTATAGTGTGAGGATGTGTGGTCCATGCCTCTCCCTTCCATGTTTTGAAATTAAATTACTGTCTGCCACCGAAACAAACAGTAGAGCTGAAGCTCAGTCACTGGTAACTATCACTGCAAGACTAGAAGCTTACATTACCCTTGCCACTTTTAACTTAACACTTGCTAATTTACTCCTATACACGCCCCAATCATTTTTGAGGCTCGGGAATCGGAGTTGGGGGGTTTTCTATCAAAATTGCTTTCAACGGTAAATAAGGCTTTTTTTCCATTCTATTTCTTGGGATTTTTTCACAAAGGTTTCTTCTCTAAAACTTACCAACCTTCCCTCTCCCCGCCCCTTTTCCCATTGTCTCCATCAAGACGAGGGACATCATCACAGGTCACAACCGACCCGGCACTTAAACAGAGCGTTTATCTTAAAACAAAAAAGAGTTTTAAAATTTATTTTGTTTATTTTGAGTTGAAATTCTCTGCCCTCTATAATAAAAAACCCCTTTTTCCCTTTTAAATTGCAAAAAGAAAGCGGAAAACGACCTGTTTTTCACTTAAGAACCCCCCAGCCCAACCAGGGAAGATGGGAACACGGTGAAACAACCCCTTTAATGAACTAGCAAATTCCCTCTACAGATGCGCAGATAACTTTTAGTGTTTGGGTAAAATATTCAATTCATTTTCATCTTCCTAAATATAAGTTCCTGCAGTTGACATCAGGGGAAAAGAAAAGGAAATGGGTCAGGGATTTAAGTCCTTCAGGGGGCCGCGGGCGCCGCGCCCCTGCGGGCCCTCCCCCGCCTGCCCTTGAGTCTCGGCGCGGGGACGCGGGGACCCGCACCGCCCCCGTCCCCACGCCGCTCTCTTTCTGGCCCGCTCCTGCACACCGCTCCTCTTTTCCCGCCGTCGGGTTTTGGGGGGCCCCCCGCTGTCTAGATTTAAAGGGGCCCGGGGTTTCCCCGGGAATGGCTTTTGGGCCGGGGGACGGGCCATATAAGGTTATGCCCCCAGACTCTGTGCCAGATCGTTGGTGTG
>JAODAL010053800.1:0-25035 GCA_025379985.1 Phyllomedusa bahiana
GCCCTTTTTGTTTAAGTTTTCCCCTTTTTCGTCAAACCTCTGGGGGGGCCCTTTCCCAGCACCATATCAACCTTTTTGCAAAACTCTTCTCCGAAAAAACCCCCAAAACCCCCCAGAGACTTTGGGCCGCCCCATCGCCCATATGACTGTCCAAATTTACCCTTTCCCCCCGGGGAAGTTTTCCCCCAGGGGGCAGGGTTTTTTTTTTCCCCCCTTTCTACCTGAGCCCTTTGGTATGCCCTACATATATAAAGGGAGAATCTCCAAAAGGGGGTTTCATCCGCAAGCCCCTCCCTCCAGCGGGGGCCGGGGTTTCTTTTTCCCGGGGCTAAAAAAGGATGGTACCCTACGCCCCATGCATAGACTATCGGGGCCTCAACAAAAACCACGGAAAAAGAACCGCAAATCCCTCCCCCCTAAACCCGGGAATTTTTGACTGGCTATGAGGTGCCAAAAATCTTTCCCTAAACGGGCCCTCCGAGGGGGGCTTATAACCCATACAAATTTACGTGAGGGCGATGAAGGGAAAAGACCGCCTTAAACCCCCGCACGGGCACTTCGATATCTGGTCATCCCCTTTGGGGCTCGCAATGCCCCGGCCGTCTTCCAAAAATTTTGTCAATGACATTTTCCGGGACCTCCTGTACACGTGCTGGTTTTTTTACCAAGACGACTTTCTGGGGTTTCTCCCCCGCCCTTGAGCCCTCATCAATTTTCACGTACAATAGGTACGTCAAAGGGGCCCAAACCCCCCGCCTCTTGCCAAGCTCGAAAAATTTGCCTTTTTCACACAGAGCCTACCTTTCCTCGGCTACATATTTCCGAAAAAGGGGCCTGAAAGATGGTTTCCCCCCAAAATTTGGGCTCCCGTCCTACAGGGCCGCGCCCCGAGGGCCCCCGACCCAAATACAAGTTTTCCCGGGGGTTTCCCAACTATTAAGGCAATTTATCCCACATATCAACTCGCGGGGAAATTCCCCATAGTGGCTTTGCCCAAGAAAACACCAACCAAAGCTCTGGCCACAAGCGGCAGGGGAAGCCTTCACAAAATTTAAAAGTCGGGTTTCCCGCCTCTTCCCTTGTGCCCCCCGGGCCCAAAGATACAGAAAAAACTTTTTTTTCCACGAGGTCACGCCTCCTCGGGGGGGGCCAGGGCCACCTCCCAAAAGGGGCCCAAAAAGGAAAGCCCCTTTCCACTTCCCGGTTTTTTTTTCTCTAAAAGCTTTTCCTCTGCTGAAAAAATTTACTCCTATGGGCCCGCCCGGGGAAATTACTGGCCATCAAGCGGTTTTGGGAAGGTGGGGTAATCTCCGGGGGGGGCTCCCACCCATTCAGCATTTAAAACGACCCAAAAAAAACCTGCTAAAACTCCAATTTCTAAAACGCTTAAATCCACCCCAAAGGCTTCGGGGGGCCCCTCTTTTTTTCCCCTTTTAATTTTTTCCTCATTCATTTTCCCCCCCGGGCAAAAACGAAATGTCAAGGTTTGACCGCTCTCCCGGGTTCTTGGGAATTGACGGGAACGAGTCCCCACCCCCCACGGCAAATTACCCCCCAAGAACGGCTCACTGGGCCCGCACCGAAAGATCTACAACCTTTTCCCCCCCGGCAAGACAAATTTCCCCCCGCTCTTCGGAAAAAAAGATATTGTCAGGGGGGCCATTGCCCCCGTATGGGGGCACCCGTAGTGCAAGGTCCTCCCTCCCTCATCTCGCCGATTCTACTGGGGGGCCCGGGGCAACCAGGATTTTCCCGTGATTTTTGTGGAGCCCCGCGCTTCCTGTCCCGGAAAAAGGGCCCCTCCTAAAACCGGCGGTCGCTCCTTCCCAAACCTATTCCCCCTGTTTTTTGGGACCCATGGGGCCCATGGTTTTTATCACGGATCTCCCCCTTCCTCTGGCAACACCGGGATCTGGGTGGTTAAAAGACCGGTTTTCAAAAAATTTTCCCATTTTATTCCTCTGCGGGGCCCTTCCCCTCCCCCCCTCACCTTGCCAGTCTATTTTTTTCCTTCATTTTTTTTCCGGGCTCCAGGGGCTTCCTGGGGCACATAGTTTCGAACCTGGGGCGTCCAATTTGCCACTACCCCATTTCCAATGGGCCAGGAAGAGAGATTAAACCAGACCCAAGACGCAAACCGGGGCGCCTTTTTGTCCCCAAACGCCAGGATGATTGGTCCAGCTTGTTGCCCTGGGCTTATTTTTAAACTATAAATCCTTTTGGGCTCTGATTTTGCTTTGGGGCTTTCTCCTTTCTTTTTTTTGTCTACGGGCGGGCATCCCCGCCCTCCCCCCCCCCCCCTTTCTGGGGCCCTCGGGGGTCCCTGCTGTTGGGGGACGGTCCAAGGACCTGAAAAGCTTTTCTGGGAAACAGACCCCCCCATTCCCTAACTCCAAGGGCCCCCGCCCGCCCCCAAAGGGACCCAAGGGCCCCCCCAAAAAACGAAGACCCCGCCCAACCCCTTTTCCCCCCAGGTACAAAGGGGTGGTTGCAGCTAAAATATACGTTTTTAAGGGTTTCCCCCTATAACTTGGGGCCCCCTTTTCCCGGGTCCATTCCCAGGTGCTTAAGGGGCCCTTAACCCCAGTAGCATACAAGCCCTGCCTTCCCCCCCCCTTTTGGAAAGGGGCCCCAACTCCTTCCATGTACCCTGCTAAAACCGGGCATTTCCCAAATCTCTTCTCTCGGGGACTTGCTCCTCCCACTCCCCGGCCGAAGCCACCCATGTTTTTTACGGTAAAGAATTTTTTGATTTGGGGGGAAAAAAAAAAGGGCCGAGGAAGGGTTTATCTCATTTTACGGAAGGGGCGGGGGCCCCAAGAGAAAGGGCCTTGGGAGCCCTAGGGCAATAATTTTTGGATCGAACATCATTCAGGGGTTCCCCCCAGGGCCAGAAAGAGGGGGACCCCAGGGTGGGGGGGGGGGTACAAAACACAGGTGGGGGCCCGCGACCACCGTCCTGGGGCGCAGGCACACCCGGGTTCCCCCCCACGAGCTGCACCATCGCCCGCATGCACGGGGGGCACGCTCACCCCCGCCGGCGGCCCCCCCCCTACATACCCCCGGCCCCCTCCCCGCTGCAAACTCCAGTCCCCCCGGCGCGCCGCCCCCGCCCCTAAGGGCCGCGCGGGCCTTCCCCCTGGAAATTTTAAAAAGGGCCAAATGCACCGGGAATTGGGTAAAAGCCGGCACTTCCCTTATTTTAAAACCTTCCCTTTCCCGGTTCTTGTTGCCGGAACTTTTGTGCCCCTTTTTTGCCTTTTTAAAAGGTTCCAAGCCTTGTTCCGATTTTCGTTTTTACCGTAACCATTGGCTTCCCGCCCGACCACGAACCATTCCCGCCTGCCCTGACCTACCACCTGTCCCTGACCACAACCTGTGCCGCCGCCCAACCCCTTTTGCCTGCCCCCCCACTACAAACCTGCCCGACATTCTGCACCACGCAAAACCTTCACTGCCTCCGCAATCACGTCAGGGGTAAACGACCTGGTAATTCCCACCACAGCAAGTTTATCCCCTTGCGGCGGGGTCTGGGGGAAAACCCGGGAAAAACCCACTTAATTCCGCTCCCGGCGTGGCTTTCCCCCAAACGTTTGGGGGCGGTCCAGAGGATCCACTATTTTTCCGACCGTGAAAAGTAGTTATATTTTTGTATATAGGAGCAGTAAAATAGTGTTATATTCTTGTACATAGGGGGCAGTATTTTATGTTTTTATTCTTGTACCAAATGGACAGTAATTTTAGTAGTTAAATTCTTTTTACAAGGGGGCAGTAAATTTTAGTAATTATATTCTTGTAATAGGGAAACAGTGTTATAGTAGTTATATTTTTGTACATAAGGGCAGTTTTAAAACTTTCATAAATTTTTTTACATAAGGGGGCAGTATTGTAGTAATTAGTTTAGGACAGTAAATTTTAATAGTTTTAAAGGGTCAAAAGTCTAGGGCCCCCCAAATTAAATCAATATAAATAAAAAAGTTTAACAGCACTCAAAAAAATCCCAAAAAAAAAGACCAAAACTTGTATTCTTTTTTGTCTGAATTTTTCTCTAATATTTTTTTTCCCTTTAAATTTTAAATCTTTAGTTGGGCCCAAAAACCGGCGGGAATGAAAAAGTTGGGCCAAACATCACTTAAGTCTTTTTCACCATATTAAATGACCTTTTTGGGGGTGAAATAAAAAAATAAAAAATAATTTTAAATTTTCCTTTTGGATTGTACTATCCTTCAGTTTTCACCAGATTACTCTGCAGAGTGCTGAATTACATAAAAACATATGTTTTTACAAATGGGAAATCTTTACTAAAAAGCTTAACAACCTAAGGGCGCCTCATGATCGGGTTTTTTTACCCTTTTCTGGCGTAAAATGCGCCTACATAAGCCGGCTGCGATGTGTAATTGCACCTAAGGGAAAGGTTCGGGGCCCAAAGTTCGTAAGACTCAAAAACTTTTCTAATTCCCTAAAATGAAGGGGGGTTCGGGGGGCCGCTCCAAAAATCTTTTAAAAACACATATTTTGAAAAGTGGTTTTTGGCAAAACCAGGCGCCCTTAAAAGCTCACCCGGCCCAAACCCAGGGCAAAAGTCCCCGAGCCTGAGGAGTCGCAGTGGAGCTGGATTTTCTGTCCTTTTTTCTCAACTTTCCCCCATTTCAAAATAAAAATAATTTTTTATAATTTTCAAACTGTTAAAAAAAAAAATTAAATTTTAAAATTTTAAAAAAAAATGTTTTTCCTATAAAAATTTAAAATAAAATAAATAATAACCCCCAAAAAATAAAAAAAATCCCCTATAAAAGTATTTAAATTTAATAAATCTAAAAAATAAATTTTTTAAATAAATAACCCCCTGATGATGTTTTTCAAATTTTTAATTTTTAAATTTTTTTCTACATTAAATGTGAAATGTATTTTTTTCTGCACCCCACCCTTTATTCTACATAAAAGCAAAAGGGCCCGCACAGCACAGTATTGCTTGGACCTGTGGTTCACCAAGCAACCCGGTCAGAAAGTTTTTCTAACACTGACAACTATTCTAATGAATTCTTTTATTTTCCCGCCTATCCCAAACCTTTATACATGTTTGGGGCATTTTCAAAAAAGTCTAAGTTCCATTTTGCGCCAAAAAAACACAGGGGAAGGGGGGAACTTTTGACAAAATTTTAATTCGCACGAAAACCACTTTCATACATTCCCGGCCATTATACCCCTGTAAATGAGACCACTTTTTTTACTTTTAAGGGGCCCCCCTTCATACATGTCTCCCCAAATCTCCATTGGGAAATGGGGTATTAAAACATTAAATCTTTTATCCCTCTAGACCACCATGGATGTGACAGGGAAAATTTTCACCACCCTTTACAATGGCGATTTCAGAAAAATTTTGGAAAGTTATCAAAGTAATTATATTTTGGAAGCAAAGGGAGGAATCTCTAAGAGGAAAAAAAAAAATTAAACCCAAATTGTAATTTTTTTATTAAAAATAAAAAATTTGAATTTGGGAAATTTCCCCAAATTTAAAAAAAAAAGTGGAAAAAACCCTTCCCTTGGTTTAAAATGTGTCCACAACGCCTTCATATTTGTTCTATTGATTAAAGAAATACATGATTTTTAAGAATAATAGGCGTTCCAGCAATACTTCTTATAATTATAAAAGTTTTGGCTTGAGACCAAAATTTCCACACATTTGAATTGATCAAGGAAGTCAAAGCTTTCGGAAGGATGAGATGATTGAAGCCATTGGAGCCATTGCCATATACATATTTTTAGTTGCCGGCAACCGAGTATTAAAATAGGTGGAATTTGTTAGTTTTATAATATTTTGTAATATTTTAGTTTATCAAGGTGTCCTACAAATGGGATCAAACTTGATGAAATATGTGCACATCTTAACAATAAACAATTATGAGCATGCGCCTCTTTCAAGGGGTTGTCTCACTACATAGATTTGTCCTGTTTTCCTAGTTTCATTTTGAATTCAGAGGCGTGTTTACTGGCTTCCACTAGGCTGCCGTAGAAGCCAGGTCTGTAGCTATAGCAGCCAGTGCTTGCAGCCTATCAGGAGAGACTGAACAGGTCTGTAGCTATAGCGACCAGCACTGGCAGCCTACAAGGAGAGATCTAACAGGTCTGTAACTATAGCAACCAGTGCTTGCAGCTTATCAGGAGAGACTGAACAGGTCTGTAGCTATAGTGACCTGAGGAGCTGATGCAGCCCATAAATGAGGGGATATCTAGGAATAGATAGGACACTGTTAATGGACACATATTACAAAGTGACTTGTTTTTGCAAGTTCTTTAACATAAAAAGCAGCAATCCCTGTAGTGAGACAACCCCTTTAATTGACCTCTGTATCAACACTACCACCACAAAAAAAATCCAAAACATTTTTCATTGTTTTATTTCTTAAAATATTTGGCAAACTATTTCCTTATAAAAACGTTGTTGCCTTTTGTTCATTTGGTTCGAATGGAAGATGAAGTCAGACAATAAGAACAATGACTCTACAATAACCCGATTGTTCTACTGGAAAAGTCAGAATTTTTATATGACACAAAGAAAAGGTCCAGTCCAATTCTTTTGGTTGTTTAAGACTCCGTGAATTTTCCAAAACAGATGCCAAAATTTTAATTGCATCTTAAGAAGCTCTTCACAAATATTTCACTCTTTAAAGGCGCTAAGTGAGGTCATGAAAAAAATCCAATGTTGTGAAACAATGGTTTTCATAGTTATTCTCATTTACAGTAAATTTCAGGTAGTCTGGTTTTCAATGCCAGTACCATCCTCAGTGCCCCACAATAATGCCAGCCGCAGGGCCCCATATTAGTCATATTTTTAGTCCTCCTTAAAAGTCACAATAGTATCAAACCCAGTATCCTCATAATAATGGAATAGACAATGCCCTCCATTACAGTGATAACCACAGTTCCCCCATTATAGTGATGACCACAGTGCCCCCATTATAGTGATGACCACAGTGCCCCCATTACAGTGATGACCACAGTTCCCCCATTATTGTGATGACCACAGTGCCCCCATTACAATGATGACCACAGTGCCCCCTGATAGTGATGACCACAGTCCCCCCTTTTATAGTAAATGCCCACAGTGCCCCATTACAGTGATGACCACAGTTCCCCCATTATAGTGATGACCACAGTGCCCCCATTACAGTGATGACCCCAGTGCCCCCTGATAGTGATGACCACAGTGCCCTCATTACAGTGATAACCACAGTTCCCCCATTATAGTGATGACCACAGTGCCCCCAGTATAGTGATGACCACAGTGCCCCCATTACAGTGATGACCACAGGGCCCCCTGATAGTGATGACCACAGTGCCCCCATTATAGTGATGACCACAGTGCCCCCATAATATTGCTGACCACTGTGCCCCCATTACAGTGATGACTACACTTTCCCAGTACAGCGATGACCACACTGCCTCCATTACAGGGATGACCACACTGTCCCCATTACAGGGATGACCTCAGTTCTGCCTAACCATCCCTTTATAGGAAAGAAAAATAATGAAATATTTTAAAATATCCTATAATAATGTAGGGAAAGCAAACTCCCTACTACTCCAAGTCATGCACTGGATGCCTCCACAGATAATGCACCATTTGCTGCTTTGCGTATGCTGGCTCCTGTCTTTCCTGGTGGTAGTGCCATTTCCAACATCATGTCCATGGACCTTCTACGACACTTTCCTGCTGGTCCTTGATTACTTTAAAGACCAGTGTTAATCACTAATTCTCTTCTCCACCTATACCTCCAATATGTCTCTGAATTGTTTAAAGTGACCCTTATTTTATAGCTTGAGCAATAGGGTCCTATGAGTTAGTGTTCCACATAGAATGCCATATCTACTTTGAAACTCTATGGTTTCAACTTGGTTTGTTTAGTGACAACTCTTCCTGTCTGCCGCCTGTCCTGACCTTTGGTTAGTATATCATGGGGATCGAACGCTGCCTTCCCTGATGTTAGTTAGTTAAAAGTTTAGTTAGTATGAGGTCATAATTCCACTCTGCCTTCCATGACCTTTATTTGGTATAAAGGGATAAGCACTTGACCTACCCAGACCTTTGGCCTGTGTGCTGAGAGGAGCTCAATCAGCCACCCTGACCTATTGTCCAACCATGGTTTGTTTCTGAATCCACCTAAAGTGTCAGCTGTTCCTGAGGGTAGCAACCAGAGAGGTTCAGTGCACTTAAGACCAGATCCCTGTATAGGGGTTAAAGGGTGAAGACTCCACCTGTGTGCTGAGAGGAGTGAAATCAGCCACCCTGACCAATTGTCCAACCATAGTTTGTTACTGAAACCACCTAAAGTGTCAGCTGTTCCTGAGGGTAGAAACCAGGGAGGTTTTCTGCACTGAAGACCAGATCCCAGTAAAGGGGTTAAAGGATGAAGACTTCACCTGTGTGCTGAGAGGAGTGAAATCAGCCACCCTGACCTATTGTCCAACCCTGGTTTGTTTCTGAATCCAACTAAAATATCAGCTGTTCCTGAGGGTAGCAACCAAGGAGGTTCCCTGCACTGAAGACCAGATCCTAGTGTAGGGTTAAAGGGTGAAGACTCCTCCTGTGTGCTGAGAGGAGTGAAATCAGCCACCCTGACCAATTGTCCAACCATGGTTTGTTTCTGAAACCACCTTAAGTGTCAGCTGTTCCTGAGGGTAGCAACCAGGGAGGTTCCCTGCACTGAAGACCAGATCCCTTTACAGGGGTTAAAGGGTGAAGACTCCACTTTCTGTAATACAAGAACATGCTGAGTCCTACCAAGAAAGTGATGCTCTTTGTACTCACTTTTCACCATGACTATTTGTTGGGCCCCTGTGAGTGACTAATGCTCCTGCTATAAAGGATCTACCAGCTCTCCTCACATTGTTTTAGTGTATTCCCATAAGATATGAATTCTGAAACCCTTTTTCCTATATCTCTGTATTGTGCTGTTCCTCTGTTACTAGTCTAGACAATTTTGAATAAATTGACAACTGGGTGTTACTAACTGGGGGCTGTCCCTACATTGATACAGTCCAATCAGTGCTGAATATACCAAATTGCATAGGGACACACCCTAATGACAGAAGGGCATGATAACACCCAGTTGCCAATTTTTTTTTTATAAATTCTTGAGCGGAACAACAGTAGAATGGCACAATGTAGATTTGTAAGAAACCATGATCCAGAATTGATCCTCCATGGATAAGTATTCATGCAGAGGAGGGTTCATTTTCTGTAGCTTTAATAGACGCCTCTCTCACCCCCGTATGTCTGGGCTGATAAAGCAAGAAGAACATTTTTTTTTTTTTCACATAATTTTCCCTTTTTGCCGTCAGATACACAGCAGCTGTGGGGCAACTTCCGAGCAGTGCACATTATGTAACAGGTTCCCGTCATGTGAGTTCTGCTTTTAACAATGCTCTTTGAAGTGGATCCAGCTCATTCTCATTAATTTGCTGCAGGTTTAAAGGATTTGTATTCTTTTTGTGGATAGTTTTTACATATGTAACCCTTGCTCCATTCACCCAGGTACTCTCCAATCTAGTCACTGTTAGGCCAGATAGAGCGCTAGTCTTGAAGGTGTCCAAAAGCAAAATCCTCCCGTTTGGCGCTCTACACAAATCCAACCCCAAAAACACATATTTTATATGGCGAGGGAATGAAGGGTTTCTAGTATAAGTGGAAGGTACAGCACTGGGCAGCATCACAGGGGTGATGCAAGCTGTTCATGACCCGCACTGGGGCCCATATCGACCCGGGGTTGTCTTTTAATTTGGGCGCCTTTTTGGCGTCATCCCTTTCCCCGGCCAATAGGCTCCTCCTCTCTCTCACTCCTGCCCTTTTCCTTTTAGGCTATTTGTCAAACTGAATCCCAGCAGACCAAATCCAGCTCATCACTCCATTTTGTGAGGCTCGCGAAAGCTTAAAGGGGTTGTCTCACTACAAGGATTGCTGCTTGACCTGTTTTTTCTTTTCCATAGGTTTCCACACGGGTCCTATCTAAAGCCCTTTTTTAAAACCTTCCGTAGGCGCCAGCCTGGTCGTATAGCTACGCCCTGTTTGATCTATCCTGATGGGCCCCAGCACTGTCCTATATCTACAGACCTTCCTACTGGGGCGATAAGCTGCAGCCTGGTCGCTATAGCCAGACCCTTTTTCTGCTCTCCTGATGGCTCCAAAACTGGCCTATAGCACAGCCCTTTCTTCTCTCCTATAGGCGCCACACTGGCGCTATAGCTACAGACCTTTCTTCTCTCCAAAGCTCCCAACACGTCCTATGCTAAAGCCCTTTTGACTCTCCCTGATGGGCTGCCACGCTGCGCAATAGCTACAGACCTTTTTGATCTACCCTTTTAAAGGCTGCCAGCACGGGTTGCTATATCTACAGACCGTCCTATCTTGCTGAAAGCTGTCAGCGCTGGTCGCATACACAGACCTTTTCGTCTCTCCTGTAGGCTGCCGAAACTGGTTCTAAAAGCTACGACCTTTTAAAAACTCCCTGATAGGCTCCACCACGGGTTCTATATCACAGACCTTCCTTTTCTGCATAGCCCAGCGTGTCGCTATAGCTACAGACCTGTTCTGTCTCTCCAAAAGGCGCCGCACGGTTTGCTAACTAAACCTTTCTGCCCTCTCCTTATAGGCTGCCACACTGGTCACTATAGCTACGACCTGGGTCCCAGCAGCTCGCCGCACCATTAAAGCCATAAACCCCTGAAATTTAAAAAAGAAACAAGAAACCAAAATGAGGTAAGAGGGAAACAATGTATTGAGACAACCCCCTTTTAAAAATATTTAAACCCCAGGTTTTAAAAAAGGCCTTTTAAAAAGCATATTTTTTTTTTTCCTCCTTGGTTCACAGTCGAACTTTTTTTTTTTTTTTACGCAGTTTATTTGCCTTTTTTTAGTAGGAGAATTTTTACTTTTGTGGGCAAGTTTCAGTTTACACAAATTTTTGCAGAATTTTTTTAAATTTTTTTTCAATTTTTTTAGTTTTTTTTAAAAAAAATTTTTACACCATTCACATTTCCACTAAATGAGTTTTAGTTTTAAATTTTATAGGTTATTACCCCTAAGATCTAATATATGTATTTTTTTTTTGGGGGGGGTTGGTAATGTGGGCACAATAATTCTTATTAAAAAATTTATTTTTATTTTTTTATTTATTTAAATTTTTTCTACACTTTTTTTTTTTACTTTGTTTTATAAAACCAAAAAAGGGGGAAACTATTTTTAAATTTTTTTTTTCACTTATAAATATTCATATCATAATACTAATACAAAATTCGTGTCATTTTGACACAGGGAGCATCAGGGGACAACATGGCCCCACTTTAGGCTTGTTATATTGACACTCCTGGGGCCACTTTAGGTCCCTAAGGGCTGACTGTACAGACATAAAAGAAAATTATATCCCCCTAATAAAATATTAAAACCATACCTTTTATTGATATACATTAAAACGATTATAATCTCAAGGAAAACCAAGAGGACACAAACCACCTTAGCACAATTACATACTTTAACAATACTACTCCCGGACCCTATTTGTGTCTATATTATAACCAGTCCATTAAGGGCCACCATAATTCCAAAGTGGTCCTCAGGGAAAATTGGTTTGATACCCCCTGCTCTAGAGTCAGGGGCGTAACTAGAGAAGCCAGGGCCCCAAAGCAAACTTTTGGATGCCCCCCCCCCTCGCCCACCTCCCTGACCACGACCATGTACCAGGACATGTTGTTAGATAATATAGACACTACAAGGGGCAAATATCTCACACTAAATATCACAATAATACTGCTACCAAACAACTCCACTATACCAAAACCAATATTACCAATAACACTACTACATATGGACTTGATTATACCACCAGTACATGACCACAAATTACCACCACATAGTGACTGAATAATACCCCTACACTATTACTTATCAGTACACAAAGACCAATAGTACAGTGACCATATAGTGGAAGACACCAGTGTACACAGGCTCTGAAAGGGCCTTTTATATTTACTCCATTACAGTGATCATATAGTGGTAGACACCAGTGTACACAGGCTCTACAGACTGTATATTACTTCCATACAGTGACCATATAGTAGTAGACAACAGTATACACAGGCTCTGCAGACTGCATATTACCTCCATACAGGGACCATATAGAGGTAGACACCAGTGTACACAGGCTCTGTAGACATATAAGTGATTACATTTGTAGTTACATCTTGTGACTCAAGGTGACGTTTCTCTGACAGTCTTGAGTTTCCCCTTTGTTCTGCACCCGGTCCAGTCCCCATCATGATGACATCTCCCGACCACTTGGGTCCCTGCAGATTTGACAAAAATTTATCTAAAAATCCTGACTTTTCCAGCACCTGCCCCCCTGGTTATATGGGGTCCATTTAGGCAGGCAGGGTTTAGATAGGATATATGAGTCCCCAAATAGGCAAGGTTTAGGTAGCCAATAGAGTGCCCATATAGGCAGGCAGGGTTTAGATAGCTATAGGGCGCCATACAGGTAGACGGGGGTTGGGTTTGGCTATAGGGCCATATAGGTGGGGTTTAGGTAGCTAAAAGGGCCCCATATAAGTAGACAGCAGGCTTCGGGGGCTATATAGGTAGGCAACCTTTAGGGGGCTATAGGGGCTATATAGGCAGACAGGCTTCACGGTAGCTTTAGGGCTATTCAGGCAGGCAGACTTAGAGCTAGATAGGCAGCCTTTAGGGGGCTATATAGGCAGGCTGGGGGGGGTATAAAGGCAGGCTGGGGGGGTTTAAAGGCAGGCTAGGGGTATATAGGCAGGCTGGGGAGCTATGTAGGCAGGCTGGGGGTATATAGGTAGGCTGGGAGTTATAAAGGCAGGCTGGGGGTATAAAGGCAGGCTGGGGGGCTATGTAGGCAGGCTGGGGGTATATAGGTAGGCTGGGGGTATCTAGGCAGGCTGGGGGGCTATCTAGGCAGGTGGGGGGTATAAGGGCAGGCTTAGGGTGTATACAGGCAGGCTTAGGGGTATACGGGCAGGCTTAGGGTGTATACGGGCAGGCATAGGGTATATACAGGCAGGCTTAGGGTGTATACAGGCAGGCTTAGGGTGTATACAGGCAGGCTTAGGGTGTATACAGGCAGGCTTAGGGGTATATAGGCAGGCTTAGGGGTATACCGGCAGGCTTAGGGGTATATTGGGCAGGCTTGGGGGGTATACAGGCAGGGGCGGTTTAGGGGGCATACAGGCAGGCTTAGGGGTATACAGGCAGGCTTAGGGGTAACAGGCAGGCTTAGGGTGTATACAGGCAGGCTTAGGAGTATACAGGCAGGCTTAGGGTGTATACAGGCAGGCTTAGGGGTATAAGGAAAGCTTAGGGGTATAACGGGGCAGGCTTAAGGGGTATTACAGGAGGGCTTATGTTGTATACAGGCAGGCTTAGGGGGTATACAGGCAGGCTTAGGGGGATACAGCATGGCCTTAGGGGCTACAGGCGGCTTAGGGGGTATACAGCAGGTTTAGGGGTATCCCAGCAGCTTAGGATATAATACAGCAGGCTTAGTGGGTTTATACATGCAGGCTTAGGGGGTATACAGGAGGCTTAGGATATATACAGGCAGGCTCATGGGTAGGTAAAATAAGAAATTTTTTACTTACCTCGGTCCACGCTCCCCCGATGCGCTGCGCTGCAGCCTCTCTGCAGCCTCTCTGCAGCCTCGGTGCTTAGCGCGGGCGGCGGTGATGTGACGTCACCGCGCGCGCCCACGTGATCACAGAGGGCCGGCAGGGGAAGTAGCTGGGGCGGTCGAGCGTCGCTCCATTCTGCTACCTCTGGGCAGCACTGCCTCTGAACGCTCGGGCTGGAGGGCCCGGGCGTTCAGAAGTAGCATGCGCTGGGCCCCTCAGCTCCGCACCCGCAGCAGTGAACTTTTTAATTTCCTGCCGGGGGGCCCAGGAGCGGCATTAACCGGGTAGCGGACACAGTAGCAGCTGCCCCGGGGCGCGGCCCCCCTAAGCACGGGCCCCGGGGCAACTGCTACGTTTGCTACCCCGGTAGTTACGCCCCTGTCTAGAGTGTGAATGCACCAGCACTTATTGATTTAAAGGAACAGCGCATGCCACCAGCTTTCCTAACCAAGCTCCTGCTGTGTGTGGTTTATTATAGGCACCTCTTTAGTGTTCTTCACAACATTTAGAGTGCTCCTCCATATTCCGTTCTCCGGTTCTGACCCTCTGGCTTGTTTCTGACCATCCCGTTTGTCCGATGCCTGCCCAGACCGTCTGCCTGTGACTTGTCGATGCAAGAACCCCACCTGCCCTGAACTAATGCTTGTGACCCAACTTCAAGTGAACTCCACCTCCCTTGAGCCTCAGCTTGGGACCCAGCCACATCTTCTGTGTATCCTTCACGTGCCACACCTGTCCGTCACAGAGAGTCCACTGTTGTGAAGACCAGTTCCCTTGTATAAGGGGTTAAAGGGTGAAGACCAGGGGTCTTCTTACACTCTCCTCCGAGGCCTGGTTCTACACAAAAGCTGGACCTGATCCAGCAGATCCACCGCCTGACTTGAGACTTTGTGAAATAGTTTGAATTCAAGGCAAGTCCTAAAATAAGCTCAAAGATGCCTCTAGTCCAATGGAGAGAGGGTAGTAGTTGTGCCTCCATATAAATTCCAGTGCTGGTAGAACCAAGGAACTGTCCATCTGATATTGACCAAATCTCAAGATCATGGGCGATGCAGCAATAGAAGGTCTCCATGTCAAGGTTTCCTAAGACTGACAGCTCTTTGAGGACCAGGCTATCCAATCACCATGGTACCTCCATTGTGTCGTGAACATATGATGGTAAGGTTGGCACTAATATACATGCTATCCAGGGGTGTAACTAGAATTCATAGGAAAGCAAAAAGTTCAGCTCACCCAAATACAATAGGGGTATCATCTGTGGAGGCACGGCCAGGTGGACTCCATATCTTCAATCCATAGAGAAAAGAGTAACGCCCGCTTCCTCCGATGTACCCAAATGCAGGCTCATTTCAAACATGTAGAAAACTTTATTCAAACTTGTTAAAAATATAAATGCCTAAAAAACTCGCCATATTGGCAAAACAGACAACACAATACACTCATTCAGTGCATTTAGAAAAAACAACGGACTGACGCGTTTCGGATAATATGTATGATATGATGTATCCTGAATCGTAGAATTCATATTGCTCCATAGCAAACAGAGATGGAGCCCGACCACCTAATGACAATAAACTGAAATGGCAGCATAAGCAGCAATAATTAAAAGCATAAATAACACCACCATACAGCGAGTGAAATAAGTATTGAACACGTCACCATTTTTCTAAGTAAATCTATTTCTAGAGGTGCTATTGACATGAAATTCTCCCCACATGTTGGTAACAGCCCGTCCAATCCACACAGGCAAAGAAATCATAAATGTCCAGAAAGGAAGTTATATTAATAATCTTTATTTATATGGCGCCAACATATACCTCAGCGCTTTACAATTTACAGGCTATAAGTACAGACAAAACCAGACATTACACAGTAAAAATATACTTACAAATCAGACACAAGGGGCGATGTGTATGAACCGGGCTGCGCCATTTTTTTCCCGTGCTTTGAGCCACATTGTCGTAGCTTTGTTCTATAGATTTATGAACTGTCATACACCAAAACTTGGCGCAATCTGTGCTAGACACAACACAACACTGCGCCACTATGCACAAAAAATGCATCATAGTTTGGTGTAAAACTATTGTATGAAACCATACTGGGCCATCTTTTCCATTGGGCACACTAGGCAGTTGCCTGGGGGGCCCACAAGTGTAGGGGCCCCAGGTGGAGTATGCTTGTCCCAGGAATACAAAAAACATACCCTGGATCTCTTGTTTGGCTTTACTTATTTAACTGTTTGTGTGTTTTTAGGATGTGCAAACAGTTAAAAACCATGGTGGAGAAGGGAGCCGAAGGCTCCATGCTCTGCCAAATAGTCTTGTAGGCTGCTAGAGGTGGCTAGAGGCATGGTCTAGTGTGATGTCATGTATTTGGGCAGGGCCCACTGCAGTGTTATGGCCGGGGGCCCATAATGCTAAAAAGATGGCTCTGAATTCATAGCAGTTTCAAAGTGCCATGTTTGGCTTAGAACATACATGCCAACTCTCCCGTTTTTGGCGGGGGGGTCCCGCTATTTGGGGTCCCCTCCCGGGGGAGCTGGCATTCCTCCCGCCGCCAGCAGGCGGCGGGGGCTCTTTAAATAGCCGCGGCGACAGAGTAGCGCTAGCTGCGCCCGCTTCACAGCGCCCGCGCCCAGATCTCGCTGTGCAGGGAGGAGCAGGAGGGTTCGCTCCCTCCTCCCTCCTCCCTGTATGTCCGGTGCCGGTGTGTGCGCGCACATACAGGTCAGCGGCGCAGGGAGGTGACGCGCGGCTGCAGGGGAGTGACGCGCGGCTGCTCTCACTTCCCCCTGCGCCGCTGAGGAGATCGTCCGGAGCGGCCGCGCTGGGGGGGTAGGGGGGTTTTTTTTTTTTTTTTTAAAAGGGGGTCTGCCTTGGGAAAAATGGGGGCACACCGGCAACGAGGGACATCTACCTGGCAACAGAAGCGCATCTACTGCACATGAGGAGCCTGGTGAGGTAAGTGGATTTATTATTCTATTTTATTAGCCATATGGGGCTCTGCCTGGCAACAATGGGGGCACTACCTGGCAACAGAGGGGGCATCTACCTGGCACAGAGGGGCATCTACCTGGCACCAAGGGGGGCCCTACCTGGCAACACTGGGGGCACTACCTGGCAACAGAGGGGACATCTACCTGGCAATAGAAGGGGGCATCTACCTGGCAACAGAGGGGACATCTACCTGGCAACAGAGGGGCATCTACCTGGCAACAGAGGGGCATCTACCTGGCAACAGAGGGGGCACCTACCTGGCAACAGAGGGGGCATCTACCTGCAACAAGGGGGCATCTACCTGGCAACAATGGGGACACTACCTGGCAACAGAGGGACATCAGCCTAGGCAACAAGGGGGCACTATCTGGCAACAGAGGGGACATCTACCTGGCAACAGAGGGGGCATCTACCTGGCTGGGGGCACTACCTGGCAACAATGGGGGCACCTACCTGGCAACAGAGGGGACATCTACCTGGCAACAATGGGGGCACTAACTGGCAACAATGGGGGCACTACCTGGCAACAGAGGGGGCATCTACCTGGCAACAGAGGGGACATCTACCTGGCAACAGAGGGGACATCTACCTGGCAACAGAGGGGGCATCTACCTGGCCACAGAGGGGCATCCTACCTGGCAACAATGGGGGCACCTAACTGGCTAACAAAGGGGGCACCTACCTGGCAAACAAAGGGGGGCACTACGTGGCAAACAAATGGGGGGCACCTACCTGGCTACAGAGGGGGCATCTACTTGGCTACAAGGGGGCATCTACCTGCCTGTAAGGGCACTACCTGCTTATGGGGGGTTACTACCTGGCTATAAGGGCATCTACCTGGCTTTCTTCCAAAGCCGTTATGCAGTTAGGTGGAGTGGGTGTGGCTTTTTGAAGGGGCGTGGCATACCGACAAGATGGGCGTGTCCATGCAAATTTTTGCCGCCCACTACGCGCGCCACCCACTACTATCTCCTGCTTTTTCATTTTCAAAAGTTGGCAACTATGGCTTAGAACGGGACACATTAAAGTGCTGGGAGACGCTTTCATACAGACTGTCTGATCGTACACTATTAAATACAGAGGGAGAACTGGTGAGCTGGCGCCAGGTTCATACATGTCGCCCAAGGTGTGAGGGCCCTACTCACAATGGTACGGGGGAGAGGACGGGTGAGAAGGGCTTGGTTTACATAACAGTCCAGACATGTTTTATAAATAGGGGGTGGTTTACATACAAATTGGATGAACCTGCCACCCAGACCAAACATCTATATACAGATAAGGGCCTGTGGGTGCCCAAGTGCTGGGAGTGACTGAAGTGAATGTGACTGAAAGCGGGGGATGGTATATAATCTGGATCTTCATAGGCCTGCTAAAGAAAATGTATTCTCAAGGAGCACTTCAAACTATGAGGGTTATGAGTGCCTGATCGTAGGGGGTAGTATATTCCAGAGGACTGGTGCAGCAGGTGTGAAATCTTGGAGACGGGCTTGGGAGATTCGATGATAGAAGTTGTGTATAACAATGAGGAATGACACAAGGAGAAAGTATTGAACGCGCTTACTGAAATGTATTTAAGCCTTTGTTGGTGATGACGCCTCCTGTATAGAGAAACTGGTCACCTGCATTGTTCAGGGGGATCATGGCCCAATTCTACCACACAAACACTGAACTCAGCTCCGGTGATCAGCTCGGCCATTCCTGCAGTGTCATTTTCTGTCTCTGATACAATTGAGAGTCTCCTTGGCCGTGTCTTTGGGATAATTATCTGCTGAAGTGTCCTCCCTCGTTTCATCTTCATCCTCCTGGTAGACAGCAGCAGATTTGTATCCAGAATATCTCAGTACATTTGTCCATTCATCCTTCCTTCAGTGAAATGAAGTTTGACAGTGCCGTATGCTGCAGCCCCCCACCATGATGTTCATCTGATGCCGTATGCTGCAGCCCCCCACCATGATGTTCCCCTGTGGTTGCACCCCCATATGTCTGCGATGCTCCCACCATGATGTTCTTCCTGATATTGCCTGATTATGCTGCAGCCCCCCAGATTCATTGATGGTTCCCCCTCTGATGCCGTATGCTGCAGCTCCCACCATGATGTTCCTCTGATGCCGTATGCTGCAGCTCCCACCATGATGTTCCTCCGATGCCGTATACTGCAGCCCCCCACCATGATGTTCCCATGGTGCCGTATGCTGCAGCCCCCCACCATGATGTTCCTCCGGTGCCGTATGCTGCAGCCCCCACCATGATGATCTCACCTCCACACTGCACTTTTGGTGTTTTGGGGGTGATGCCTTTTTGCCTCCAAACATGGTGTGTGTTATGGCATCCAAAGAGTTCAACTTTGACCTCATCTGCTTCTTGTTCATAAATGGAGTCTTGTGTGGTAAGTGTGCTTAAAGGCCATGGAGGAAAAACGTGCTACAGCCATGGAGTGCACCTCCACACTGACTTTGGTGTTTTGGGGGTGATGCTTTTGTAAACATGGTGGTGTTAGGGCATCAAATTAACTTGACCCATCTGGCTTCTTGTTATAAAAGGAGTCATGGTGGTAAAGTGTGTTTAAACAGGCCATGGGGGTGAAATGTGATACAGACCATGGAGGGTGAGCAGGCATAAAGGCCATCGAGGGTTAGCGTGCATACAGGCCATGAAGGGTGAGCGTGCATACAGACCATGTAGGGTGAGCGTGGATACAGACCATGGAGGGTGAGCGTGTATACAGGCCATGGAGGGGGAGCATGCATACAGGCCATGGAGGTTAAGCGTGTATACAGACCATGCAGGGTGAGCGTGCATACAGGCCATGGAGGCTAAGTGAGCATACAGACCATGGAGGGTGAGCGTGGATACAGACCATGGAGGGTGAGTGTGCATACAGGCCATGGAGGGTGAGCGTGCATACAGGTCTTGGAGGGTGAGCGTGCATACAGGTCTTGGAGGGTGAGCGTGCATACAGGCCCTGGAGGGTAAGCGTGCATACAGACCATGGATGGTGAGCGTGCATACAGGCCATGGAGGGTGAGCGTGCATACAGGTCTTGGAGGGTGAGCGTTCATAAAGGCCATGGAGGGTGAGCGTGCACGAAGGCCATGGAGGGTGAGCGCTTTACTTATTGTTGTACCTGCTGATTCCAAGTCTTTCTGTAGCTCTCCACTGCTATCCTTGGCTCTTTGACAACTCTTCTGATAATTCTTTTCACTCCTTTGTCTGAAATCTTGCGGGGAGCACCTGGTCATGGTCAGTTTATGGCAAAATGCTGCTCTTTTCACTTCCGGATTATGGCCCCAACAGTGCTCGCTGGAACCTTAAGTAGTATAGAAATTCTTCTGTAACCAACTACATCAGCATGTTTTGCAACAATAAGGTTGCAAAGGTCTCGAGACAGCTCGCTGGTTTTATCCATCTCGAGATGTTTCTTATATGGCACCTTGGTAATGAAACACCTTTTTATAGGCCATCAGTTGAACCAGGTGATATTATTTTTCACCAAGTTCCAGGATTGCTTTCTAAATACTAAGAGATTTCAGCTGGTCTCAGGACTTTCAATTACGTTTTGCACCTCTCTTTCTTCATGTGTTTAATACTTTTTCTCTGTGTCATTTCTCATTACTACACATAACTTCACTTCTGGACATCTGTGGTTTGATTGCTTTGTCTGCGTGAATTAAACGGGTTTCATGTCTATATCACCTTCTTCATATTGGAAACTTGATGATAACGGAGGTGTTCTTCTTGGAGCGTAAAAGTTCCTCCTTTTACTGGGTGGATAGATTGGATCTGGACTGGGTTGTCTGTTGCAAGACCCTCATTTTCCTAGTAAAAATCTTGACAGAAATGCCAGTGCATGTAGTGTCACTTAGTGGGGTAATTCTGTATGTTTTAGGTTGTGAGTTTGTGGATGGGCCTCACCCTGGATCTTGTTTTACCTCTCAGTCACACACACTTGGCAGATCACTAAATGAAATGCCTATTTCTAGGCATTGGCACTTGGTTGTATTATAATGGTATCCCAGCCCCAGGAAATTATCTTTATATGAGCCAGGATGGGGAACAAAAGAAATAATAAAATAATATTCATGTCCCGGCCTCCCCCCATTGCTGCTCAGAAGTGCTCTTCTCAAAAGGAGAGTGAGCATCTTATGCATAATGGAATGGGAACCTGGAAGTGAAGAGAAGCAGATCTTGGGGGGCTTCAGAGGTGCGTTGGAGGGTGCCCAGGAGATAAAACTAATTTTTTTTAGTTCTTTTGTACCCCACCCTAGCCCACTTTAAAGATAATTAATTTATGGGGCCATATATGCATGTTTCACTCAATTAACTCCTGAACGACCGCCCGCCGACTTTAGACGTCGGCTGGTGCGGGTCGGTCGTCTGCAGCGACGTCTATTGGCGCCCGGCGCCGCAATTGCACTGGGATCGGGCCTGTACTACATAGCCCCGATCCCAGAGCATCCCCTGCGAGCACTGGGGAGCGGCGGAAACCTCCGCAACCCAGTGCTTTAACCCTTTGATTGCGGCGGTGCGTTACCGCAGCGCAATCAGAGGGTTCCCCTGCTCTGTCGGGTGATCGGATCACCCGCTCACCCGACAGAGTCAGGAAGGGGCTCCGTCAGCCCTGGGGACCAGAGGGGCCCCCCAGAGCTGTCTTGTATCAAGCCAGTGATTAGGACGTTTGTGCTGTCCTGATTACTGACTGTTAAAAGTGACACAGATTTAAGATTGATTAAAATATGTAATCCAATACAAGGTAAAAAAAAAAAAATGAAAAAAAATTTTCAACAGTTCTCCCTTCAGGGGGAAAAAAAAAAAAAGAAAAAAAAACCCCAAATAACTGTAAAAAAAAGTTTTAAAAAAAAAATAAAATAAAAATAAAATTTTTTTAAATAAAAAATAATTGGCAAAAAATTTACCGCACAAAAAAACCTAACATTTTTTTGGTATCCAACGACCGTAATAACCTGTAGAATTAATCTAAAAGTTATTGGGGAAAAATGTAATGGTGTAAAAAACATAAAAAAAAAAAAATTAAAAAAAAAAAAAAACTGCAATTTTTTATAAGTGAACTTAAATATTCCCCAAAAGTACAACTTGTCTCGAATAAACGGGGCCTATCCAATGCGTCATTGAAAAATAAAAAAGTTACAACTTTGAAACGAAAAGGAGGCAAAAAAAAAAAAAATGTTCGGTCTTTTAACTACTTTTCAGGCGTGCGGCTTAAGGGATTAAGAGAAGAGGTAGCCAAACCAGCAACCCCCACTTAGGGTAGGGGGAATCTCATTTTTCCTGGTCCATATGCGGGAAAGAGAAGGAGGGACCTTAATTTCAACACCGACTTTATTTTCTTCTTGGAGATAACCTACTCCCCACAGGGGCAGGCTGCGTCAGAAAACCCTTTCCCAAGAAAACTATGCATATTAGCTACTTTGGGGGATGCGTATATTGGAAGGAAGGGTCAGGAAGAATAATTTGCAAGTGTGTATTTTAAAGGGTATGGGTAGCAGTCCTACCCCCCAGGAGCATTATAGGGGTTTAATAGGTTTTGCATGCTCTCTCTCCTATCTGATTGCTCTAAGCTGCTTCTTACCATGGTGAATCACTCCCTGCTGAGTCTTATCTCCAGCAAAGAAGTTTGTTTACCTAAATTAATGACAAGTTTTGTGTCTTTCTGTACTACAGGTTATAAACCTTCTTCAGTCATGTCATTGTGTCAGTATCAGCTAGGAATAGCAGAGCTGATATACCCATCACTGCTATAGAACCACCTACAGCCTGACCAGGATGTGTGAGTCTGAATCTGCCTGTGGCTCTTTGAAACATCATGGTGAGAAAACCCTCTTTTAGCTGCTAAACCAACCAACCACCTTTGCCTCTGAATTACCCATGATGGAGAAGAGGGTTCACTCAACAAGTAAAATGAGACAAACAGCTGAACCCAGTCCATGCCCCACCATTGTGGTTTTAGCCAAAACCGGTAATCCCTTTAGTGACTGGAGATGACTCTCATATTGGCCCCTTTTTTAAACCCTTAATACCCAGTTCCAAACCCCGCTCTTAGAGTATTATAGAGGATTTCCCAGTAACACAATGGGGGGGTGTCGACCAGAAGACAAGGATGCCAGGGGTCTAATGAAGGTATCTTACTGCCCCTATTACACCTTTCTAGAGGCCAGTGTGTTAGAAGAACTGTAATAGCACACTATTCCGCTATATGCACTCACGGACTTTTTGGGTACATGTCCAACGCTCTTTAACACTTAATTTTAATCAGCCAATCCATCGGCAACCGTGCTTTTTAGATGTAACATGGTCAAGACAATCCCCTGCAGTTCAAACCGAGCAAAGTATGGGGAAAAGGTGTTTGAGTCCTTTTTGAAGGGCATGGTTGTTGGTGCCAGAAGGGCGGGTCTGATTTTTTCAAATGCTGATTCCTGGATTTTTTCCCCCGCCCCCACCATTTTCTGGGGGTTTTACAGAGAATGGTCCCAAAAAAGAAAAAAACATCCCAGTGGGGGAAATCTTGGGGGGAAAATGTGTTGATGCAGAGGTCAAAGGAGAAGGGGGCAAACGGTTGAGTTTATAGAAAGGAAAAACAGTGACTAAATTGCCACCCTTTACAACCAAGGTGGGCAGAAGAGCATCTCGAAACGCACAGTACGGGGAACTTTGGGGCAGAGGGGCTACAGCAGCAGAAGACCACCCCGGGGTGCCCACTCTTTCAGCTAAAAAAAGGGGAAACTGAGGCTCCAATTTTGCCCAAGCAAACCGAAATGGCAGTAAAAGATTGGAAAAAAACGTTGCTGGTCTGATTCCGATTCTGCGCGACATTGGATGGTGGGGCAATTTGGCGTCAACAACATGAAAGATGGATCCCTCCTGCCTTGTATCAAGGGCAGGCTGGTGGTGATGGGGGGGGAAAAATTTTCTTGGGACCTTTTGGCCCCTTTGGGACAATTGAGATCGTTGCAAACCCCAGCCTACCCAGTATGTTGCTCCCTGTCCCCTCCCTTTTTGACCACAATGTACCCAACATCTGATGGGTACTTTTAGCAGGAAAAGCCTTGTCATAAAGCGGAATCACTCAGATGGTTTCTTGAACTGAAATGAGTTCACTGTACTCAAATTGGCCTCCACGTCACCAATCTTTTAATCCAAGGCATCTTTGGATGTGGGGAACGGGAGATTGCATCATGGATGTGCAGCCACAAATCGTGGGGAACTGGGATGCCATCATGTCATATGGACCAAAATCTCGAGGAATGCTTCCCGCACTTTGTTGAATCTATGCCGAAGAATTTAGGCGTTCTGAAAGGCAAAAAGGGGGTCCAACCCGTTTTAGCATGGGGGGTACCCAATAAATGGCCGTGAGTGTATTTTGTATAGCGAACATGTACAGGTATTTGAGCACCTTAGAGGTCAAGTACCCTAGGGGGACCAAGATTACAAGTAAAAAGAAATATATTAAAAGCTTAAAACAAACTTTTACCAGATTTGACAAATAAAAAAAACAGTAAAGAAAAGAAACATAATTGGTATTGTCGCGTCCGTAAAAATTCCAATCTGTTAATATATAACCGGTATATCCCGCATCAGAAGCCCCATGAAAATAAAAATGTCCAGCCCCAAAATACTTTCTTTTGGTTGCTTTGCTTCCCCAAAATTGCAACAGAACGTGATCAAAAAGTCCCACAAATCTGAAAATGGTACCAATGAAAACCACACTTCAATCTGCAAAAAACCTCGAGCCCTCACACAGATCCAAAGATGGAAAGATAAAAAAATTTTTATGGGGCACATTGACCGCAGAATGTAGCTACTTTTCTTTCATTCTCCCCCAAAAAAGCGTTTTTTTGGTAGGGGGTGTGTGGTAGGGTCCCCATTTCACCTTGTGGGGTGAACAGCTAAAGGGCCCCTGCATCAGGTAGGGGAGGGGGTTTGGTCCTGTTTCCTGGCTTTAAAAAGCTTTATCCGGGGCCCTTTTTTTAAAAGGGAACAAATTAACCAACTACTTCTTGAGTTTATGTTGTAAAATTCTGTATATAATGTTGTACCGTGATAGCCATGAAAGTGTGAAATGAAGAAAGGAGGCGTACCCTTTTTGGGCTAACTGAGTATATTTGTGGTGACTTCGAAAGTACTAGCTCTCTTCTTCAGACATGGTGTTTTCCTATGGGTATACTAGCCTCTTTTCAACATGTGTTATACCTTGGTATATAGCTTCTTTTTCAGACATGTGTTATCCTATGGTAACTAGCCTCTTTTTCAACATGGGGTTTCCATGGTAACTAGCTCTCTTCTTCAGCATGGGTTATTTCCTTTTTTACTCTTCTTTTTAACCCTGGTGTTATACCTTTGG
>JAODAL010053801.1:0-25035 GCA_025379985.1 Phyllomedusa bahiana
GGATTTTTGATTGAATATACAAAAACACCTTACCAATAAGGCAATGTCATCTGGAATACAGAAGGTGTCTAAAAAATAGAGAATATGCACCTAATCAAATCAGATGAAATAGACACGCATAAACGCCGAAAAATGTTACCACTAAAATACGGATTTACCTAAAATGGTGGGTAGCCGATCTCCTAGAAGTCCTTCTAAAGTAGTGCGGTACCAGCGGACAATGCCGCTCTCGCGGAGAACACAGGACGCCAAGTTAGACCGCGCCGAGGGAACCCGCGAGCGTCACCGCCTGATATCGCGTCTGAGCCAACACGGCCCAACGCAGACAGCAGTCAATACTGCAGTAGTGAGAGACGCTGGGTGCGCTTCTATCTCACGCCTTTATAGTCAACGTTCGTCATCACAGGCCAACGTGTTCAAAACTCCGCCCCTAGTAACAAACGAGGCGGGTAAAGCGTCCGACATACTTCAAGTAATTGACTATACGTCAATTGCGCAGACGTGTGTTGAACATCTTGGGGACGTGAGACATCAGCGAGACACACCTGTATCAAAACACGTCTGGACACACTATAATGGAGATGTAAATTGTCTAAGATGGATTGGTATAGACGTCATAAAACCCACAATTTGGAAAGGTGATATGAATAAGAGACTGTTACAGAAAGAAACCTCTTGGATATTTAGGTTAAAAACGCAAGTACCCTTTGGATTAAATGATTTTGTAGACTATAGTTGCTTTATCTAATGTTGTTTCCATTCTAATATGATTACATCTGTATGTTTCTTTGTCTCCAACTGTTGCCATATATGTCTTCATTTGGCTTAAGGAGAATGTTGCGCATTGTATTTCAGCCATAAATATTGCTTAAGCTGCTAACTGATTGGTGGCGTTATTTAATGCTACCTTTAATTGCTGTCCTGGTTGTTAGAGTAAGACCTGTGCAGTATCATTCTGCGCTGGTTGAAAACTACGGATGCTTTACCCGCCTCGTTTGTTACTAGGTGCGGAGTTTTGAACACGTTGGCCTGTGATGACGAACGTTGACTATAAAGGCGCGAGATAGAAGCGCGCCCAGCGTCTCTCACTACTGCAGTATTGACTCAGACACGATATCAGGCGGTGACGCTCGCGGGTCCCCTCGGCGCGGTCTAACTTCGCGTTCTGTGTTCTCTGCGAGAGCGGCATTGTCTGCTGGTACCGCGCTACTTTAGAAGGACTTCTAGGAGATCGGCTACCCACCATTTTAGGTAAATCCGTATTTTAGTGGTACATTTTTCAGCGTTATGCGTGTCATTTCATATGATTTGTTAGGTGCATATTCTCATTTTTTAGACCCCTTCTGTATTCCAGATGACATTGCCTTTTGGGTAAGGTTTTTTTTGTATTTTCAATCAAAGATCCATCTTAAAAGGTAGGGGCTTTCTTGCCTTTTGATAAGTCATACTAATGGTATTTTTTGTTGGGCATAAATAGTTGCCTTAATATGGTGGATAGTCTGCCGTCCCTAGTTTGGGTAAAACCCTACGTGAGATTATTATGAGCACGGCATTAAAATTATGCCGTGTTTATTTGGGTTTCTGGATTTGGTTTTGGCATGCATTTTTTCTTTAGGTTAATTGGTTGGTGTATTGATTTTAATATTTTTAAACTAACCTTTTTATACATTGTTTTCCCCCCTATATTTCCCTTAAAATAGTCCCCGAGGAGATTTTTGAATATCTGGGGAAGATTGAAACATGGGACAGGGGTTATTAGGATTAGATTAAATGTGGGGTTAGGTTTCCCGGGGGGGCCCCCTTTTTGGGCCGAACATCCCATTTCTAGTAGGCCAGGGTATTTTTGTTGGGTAGGGGGTGTAGGTTTTTCCTTCACTTTGCGTTATTGTTTTTGTGTGTCATTGCTGGCCTCTTGTGAAATTTTTATTACTATATTTATTAAAGGTTATATTTTAATTTTTATTCCCTATCTGGTTTAGTGGGAATATAGAATAAAATTAAATTGTATGTTTTATAAGAACAGTTCCTCTACAATAGAAATTAATAGTAAATGCCAACTGATCCAATCTTATCTGGTCCTTTAATAAAAAGTACATTCAAAATCATTAATATACGGACCAGTTTAGATATAGCTGCTTGAAAAACTTTTTAAACCACCAAAATTGTTTCGTATCCCTTTAATTTTTTCCACATGATTTTTATGTCTGACCCTGCCTGTTCGGCTGGGCACAAGCCTTTTTCTATAAAGGGACAGGGAGAGCGAGCTTTTGGGCCGATTGTACCTACATGCTGCAAATTTTGGCACTGCCTGATTGTCTGATTCTGTGCTGAATGGGGTGTGATTGATAGCTCCATCACACCCGTCTGGTTCTTTACTAGTCTGAGCAGGGCTGTAGATCTTTCTGCTTGACTGGTGAGTGACAGCTGCCTTCACTACTCATCTATTTGGCCTGTTTGTCTGTGATCTGTGTGGTTTGGATGTAGGGGCTGGTCCAATCTCCATCCTGGAACCGGACTTTGACATCCCTCATTAAGACCACATTTCCTCTTGTCCAGTGTTGGTGATAGGCTTTGTACTGAACCTAGCATTTCTTGTTGCATTTGATTACCTGGATTACTTACCTGTTGGCCTTCTTTTTTTACCTCTGATTTCTTGCCAGCCATCTTTATACCTTTGCTGGCTTCTGGTTTTGACCATTCTATATTCTGTTTGCCTGTTTGGTCTTTGTTTTGTGTGTCACCTTAGTTAGGTAGGGACTGTCGATCAGTTGGCACCATCTGCATACATTTAACTGGGAAGTAGGTGGGGACAGCCTTGGGGGGACCTAGCCGTGGGCTCACTGTTTGTCCCTATTCAGGTTCCTCAGTTCCGTAACATTATGTTTGAAGGACATAGCTGGATGTTAATCATTAGTATGGTTTTGTGAATTTAAAGGAGTTCTCCGCTTTGGGCATTGGCTACTTGTTAGAAGGGTCTTTGAAAATAGCTTGATCACAAAATTTCTGCCTGCTGAAAACCCTAGCAATAAACTGTAATTTGTGGGGAAATCTGGTACATTACTCAATGTCCATTTAAATCAGTGGATTGTCTTCTGTAATGCAGGACAGGACAGGACAGGTCCTCAGATGTGAGAGATGCTCTTTGTAATCACTTACCACTCTGCCCAACAGATAAGAATCTTAAACAGAAGACCCTTCCCTACGAACATAGAATTGTATAACAGGATGTATGAAAATTAGTTTCAAAACCGGGAAACCCTCTTAAGGAAATCACAGTATGTTTTAGATTCTTGTCAGAATACATAATAGTATTGGCAAGTGATTTGTTCCACAAGTCTCACATATATTTGAATCACAACAAAATAGAAACACATTAATGCCCACCTTTTCCCACTCTGATCAGCACCTCTGCAGTGAAAACGTGGGGGGGCTGATTGGTTTACATCGTGGCTGAAAGCCTTGTGAAGGCTTCCATTGCTGCCTTGTCTGCCATGTCTTCCCCAGGAAGAAAGTAGTAAAACCTACATCTTTGTTCACCCTTATGCATTGTTTACACAATGCAGGAGGGTGTACTAACTCTCGCATCCTCTAGGGGACAAGTAACCTAAGGGGACTCAATGTAAGAGGAAAATAATAATAATAATAATAATAATAATAATAATAATAATAATAATAATAAAAATGTTTTAAAGTATACAAAAAATTAAAGATTAAATGTTTAAATCACCCCCCTTTTGCCATCTTACAAATAAAAAAATAATAAAGTTACACATAATTGATATTGTCACATCCGAAAAAGTCTGATATGTTATAATATAACATCAACTATCCTGAACCTTGAACACCTTAGAAAAAAAAAAAAATTCCAAACAACAAAATGGTGGTTTTTTTTTGGTCATTTCATATTCCATAAAAATTGGAATTATTAGTGATCAAAACGTTGCATCTATCTAAAATGGTAGCAATAAAAGTTACATAGATGGAATTACAAAAAAGTTGTTGGTCACAGAAAATGGTGCTGCAGTGCAAATTTAAAAAAAAATTTTTTTTACAGTACTAAAACACATTGAAAACCCTACATGTTTGGTATTGTTGGAATCATATCAAGCTTCAGAATAAAAGTAACACATCATTTATACCAGGAAGTGAACACTGTAAAAACATTTTTCCTGCCCATTTGTGGAGCGCAATTTATATCCAAGGGTTACCCAAGCTTGTTACTGGGTTCATTTGGAGTCAAAAACAGGGTGGTATATTTATCATATTACAGATAGCTTCAATCAAACAGTGTCTGTACATTTTAGAAACCAAACAGTATGTTCAGACAGAGAGGGGTGCAGGCTCTGCACTGCGAGTGGCAGTGGCACAAAACATTCCTGGAACAGGCCCAGTGGCAGGCACAGCAAGGGATGTCGCAGCAGGGGTCACTCGGTGAGGCCACAACAGCCGCTGTCATCTAGCGGCCGTGTGTTGTTCTGCAATCACAGGGTTCTTGATTGGTTGACTTGGTCATCCTCTTCCTCCCAGATGACATCTGACAACCCCAGCCAAGGGTCGGTGGGAACCCTCAGACACAACCCTTAGTTGGCATGGCCCGGGAGCGGGTCAGCGGCCCTAACTGTCCTCAGCCGCCTCTGTCCCATCAGGTTCCATCAGCCAGCGATCTACTATGTGGTTCTCTCTAGGCTCAGCGCCACTATATAGCGAGGATGAACAATTTGAGGGAGGGCAGTCAGCACGGCTACTTGGCAAGCGGGGGGGGGGAGAAGAAATGGGGCCAATATCCCCTGGTCTTGCAGTACGGCGCAAAAAGTATGATGTGGAGAGTGGCATGGGAGGTCATGATGTGAGAGGTCAGCCTTGGCATACCAAAGACGGTGATGAGGACAGCAGTGACGATGAAAACTCAAATAGAAGAGTGATGTAGCGACCGCAACGGGGAGCTGGGTGAGGCAAGGGCTTCATCAAAGTCAGGAGAAGACGGGCGGCAGCCTTGCGCGTCAGGCAGCGGCGAGCCAGCAAGTGGGTCGTGTGGCCGTGAGTCAGCAGGATAGCAGAAGTGTGAGGTCGGGAGCCAAGCTCCAAGGGCGTAAAAAACACGCTTCGCAGGTCCACGAAAGTAGCGGCACAGGGGCTCAGCGAGGCGGCGGCGGCAGTAGTCACTCAGTGGTTGGAGCGTTGGCGGTAAAATCCGATACTCGGCGGTGTTGCAGTTTCTTTGCTAAAGACACCCGGCGGAGCCGAATATGGGTATATGTAGAATCTGTAAGCAGAAAGTGAAGCGTGGCCAGGGAGCTAACGTTGGCACCACGGCCCTGCGTCAAACACATGCAGCGTCACCATCCGGTGGCCTGGGAAAAACGGTGGTCAGATGTTGGTGGTCCATCCTGCCGCGCAGCACAACAGCAGCAGCAGCAGCCGACCAGGTGGCACGCATGCCATGCAGCACAGTCAAGGCTCCACACCACCTCTGCAAGAAGGGAGCTGTTATATCTTTGACATCATCTCCACGGCTCAGATGCTCCGCTCCTCGTACGCATGGCGCCAGCAGTCGTTCAGCGAGGCGATTTTGCAAAAGAGAAAACAGTATGCGTCCCACCAATCCTAAGGTGAAGCAGCTGACCGTGCTCCTGTCCAAGTTGTTGGTTACTGCGATCCCTCCCTTTCCAAATGGTGGACCTCTGACACGTTCAGAGAACTAATGGCTTGTGCCGAGCCGAGAGGGTGAGTTCCAAGCCGCTAATTTTTTTCAAAAAGGCAGTACCAGCACTTCATAAATATGGTAGAACAGAAGGTGGGTCAGTCCTGGCTTATCGGTTTGTTCAAGGTGCACGGCAGATGCGGGACGTCTGAGCTGTAACTATTGTCTGGGCCAGTACATGTCCTTTACCGGCCCACTGGGTGAAAATGTGATTCCAGCCCAGGCGCACCAACTAACTTGGAAAGGTGACGACGCTTTCTCCTCCACGTTGTCAAACTGCTGCACCTGCGCCAATGTCCGCCTCCTCCTCCTCACACAATCACCACCATCTCAGCCTCCACAAGTACTGCTCCATCCTACCAAATGTGTAGGGCACAGCGGTGTCACGCAGTTCTACACTGGCTTGCCTCAGGCGATACGTAGTCACACAGGGAGGAACTGCTCCGCGTCAGGCAGCAAGAAATCATTGTGTGGCTTTCTCCGCGCAACTGCAAATTCGGAACCATGGTGCGGACAATGGGAGGGGAACATGGTGTCCGTGCTGCACGAGGAGGGTGTCATGCGCCTGCATGGCGCACGTGTTCATCTGGTTGTGAAAAGGTCCTGAAGTATTCCACCGATCTTCAGAACATTTGAAAATGGCCAGGAAACTGTGCATGCACTTTATCCATTCGTACAAAGCCAGGAACACCTCTCGAATAGCAGACGGCAAAACGCCTCCCCCAACACACTCTGATATGCGATGATTTCCACCCGCTGGAATTCCAGCCTGCACATGTTGAGAACGGACTGTGATGAAAAGAGAGAAGGCCATTAACGATTTTTGATGATCAGGCAGACAAAAGTAGCTCCCCTGTGTTAACTTTGATGTCAGCCAGTGGGCAGCTCATGAGTGACACTGCCGTTTGTTCGGAGGCCATTCGAGGAGGCGACGTTATTTGGTCAGTCGCAGGACTACGGGATCGAATAACGTCATTCCACTGTTCTTGACCTGGGAAACAGATGCTGAAAAAATTCTGTCTGGGCAGGTGACTGGAGACCGTGGTACCTACATCTCAGTGGCCACATGAGTCCGGTGGGGGACTGAAATGGAGGAGGAGGAGGACATTGGAGCAGAAGCATTGTCTGGTGAAATGGTGGATTTTCTACCCAGTTGACAGAGAGGAGGAGCAGCTGGAGGAGGTGGATGGAGATGTGGAAAGATGGAGGCAGATGACCCCCAAGCACCGATGGCAGTATACAGTGGAAATGGACGGCAGGGGAACCCCTCGGAGTCACTTGCTGCAGATGGCCCGCAGCATGCTTATTTGCCTGGCTAGTGACAGCCGAATAGTCAGCATCGGCAGAGGGATGACTTCTTGGCTCTCCACCCTTTGGACCCTCACTACCCGGTCCAAAATGGGAAGCCTTTCCCAGCTATTGAAGAGGGAAGACAAACTCAAATACTATAGGAAATCACTCCGTAATCAGTTGGCCGCTGCCTATGTGCGGCATTGTCCCTCCTTGACAGGTCTGACCGGGGGTTCCTCAAGCGCTCTTGTAATACTTGCCGCGGCTGCGGGGGAAGGTGGGCGGAGTAGGAGCCAGTACCAGCTCCACATAGTAACCTAAGTCTGGATGTCACTGATGAGCAGCTTCCTTCACCCGCCCTAGTGAGGAGGGCAGTCTCCAGCGCAGCAGGACCGGGAGCAGTCCCTGAACCAACAGGTTGTGGGCCTACTTGGACAGCACTCTGTGTCATTGTTCCAACTGTCTGACTCATGCTGCCTGCTGGGCTGCATGCATGTCAATCCACACTGTGTCATTGTGCCATGCCTGATTCATGCTGCTGCTGTCGTGTCTATCCACACTGTGTGATTGTGGCCACTCTGTGGCCTAATTACTGTTCTGCCGCCTCCAGAATGTCATTGTGCCCTGCCTGATCTCATGCTGCTGCTGTCGATGACTCCACACTGTATCATTGTGCACTCTGTGGCCTAATTACTGTTTTTGCCGCCGTCAGAATGTATTGTGCCACTGCCTGATCTTCATGCTGCTGCTCGATGACCTCCACACTGTATCATTGTGTCACCTCTAGTGGCCTAATACTGTTTGCCGCCCTCCAGAATGTCATTGTGGCCACTGCTGACCTAATGCTGCTGCGCGTGGACCTCCACTCTCAGTCATTGTGCCACTCTGTAGCTTCCTCCTGTTTTGCCCACCTCAAGAATGGTCATTGTGCCAACTGCGCGACCTCATACTGCTGCCCGCTCGTGACCTCCACTCTCAGTCATTGTGCCTCTCTGTGGCTTCCTCCTGTTTTGCCACCTCCAGGAATTGTCATTGTGCCACTCTTGACCTCATGTGCTGCTATGACTCAGCCGTGCCCTCCACACTGTGTCATGTGCACTGCCTGACCTCAATGCTGCTGCCGCCGTGACTCCGCTATCAGTCAGTGTGCCATTATGTGGCTTCCTCCTGTTTTGCACACCTCCTGAATGTCATGTGCCTCTGTCTGATCTCATACTGCTGCCGCCGTGACTCACACAGTGTGATTGTGCACTCTGTGCACTAATAATGTTTAGCCGCCGCCAAATGTCATTGTGCCAATGGCCTCGATCTCATATGCTGTCCGCTAGTTGACCTCCATACTTTGTGATTGTGCCAATCTGTGGCCTTAATACTGTTTAGCCGCCTCCAGAATGCATTGTGCCACTGCCTGATCTCATACTGCTGCCGCCGTGACCTCCACACTGTGTGATTGTGCCAACTCTAAGTTGGCCTAATACTGTTTTGCGCCTCCAGAATGTCATTGTGCACTGCCTGATCTCCGTCATGCTGCTGCGTCTGTGACCTCCACACTGTATCATTGTGCCACTCTGTGGCCTTTACTGTTTGCCGCTCCAGACTGTCGATTGTGCCACTGCCTCGACCTCATACTGCTGCCGCCGTGACCTCGCTATAAGTCATTGAGCCACTCTGTGGCTTCTCGTGTTTTCGCCACCTCCAGAATGCAATTTGCCACTGCTGACCTCTTGCTGCTGTGGCTGCCGCCGTCACCTCAACACTCTGTCACTAATGTTGCCACCTGAGCTCTCAGCTTGTTTTTTTTCCAGCTTTCGCTGGCATGACTTTATCAGGCTACATTCCCGCTTGAGTTTTTAGTCAGCTTTGCCCTCTTAATTGCCCAGGGAATTTATAGTGAAGCGATTCTAAGAGCGGCGGCAGTCAACTGCGTGTCATACTAAAACAAAACATTGTATGAAGACCAAACCAAGCTCCCTCTGCATATTTAAGCATGGCACAACGTTCTACAGCACCCTGCAGGCTCTGTGCAGCCTGGAAATAGCTGCTTTTAAACGCGATTCGTGCCGAAGTAATTCGGAACGAAACGAATTTTGTCGGAAAATTCGGCGAAGTGACCGAATCGAATTTTTGAGAAATTCGCCCATCTCTAATGGTGTCATTATTTTTACAACCCATCAGTAATGTCTCTATAACAGACTCAGATAGAATTAGGATCTAGCAGAGCTAAAATGTTAGTCAGTGCTGAAGACCCACCCACAATTTGTACAGGAACTGGGACCCAGATGGAAAAACCTCTTTAAAGGGCAAAGAGCAGTTTGACCTCTTTAATCTAAGTTATAATTTTTATAAAATTGTAGTTGAACCTTATTCATTGATTTGTATAAATTTTACACTTATGTTCACATCGGCCATCAATTGTAAGCTATGGACACCATTACTGTGGACTGTTACATGTAGCTAGTAGGCAATAGACAGCAGTGTTATTTAACTTGTAAGGTGTGAGTGGGCCCTGTTGCACAGTTTACGGAAATGTCCACCTATGCTGTCACTATTACATCATGTATAGACTACCAGCATTCTGCATTACCCCTGTTCCAGACAAACTGCTCTTTAAGATTGTAATCAAGGCTCCTTTCAATGTTGCTTTATTGTTTATTTGAAATTATTAACACATTAAAACATTTTTGGTGCATATGCCTTCCACTTACCCAATCTGTACTTCTTCCAGAGTTAAGTGTGAAAGAGAAGTACAAATAAGACTGACATAAATAAAGCTATAGTCAATAGACTGACATTAGAAGACAACAATGGTCTGTCTGCTAGGTTTCTACAAATATATTTGGCAGCATTATGATGTTAATATTTACTGAACATAAATTCTTATCAATTCTTTAGGGCATATCTGAAAATATGTAAACACTGATCAAATGGTATTTTGTTCATTTCAAGAAGGCACACAGCTACAGTCTGGCCTTTTAGTAAATCCAAGTAAATCTGTGTCTTATTAAAAACGCACTTCAGAGACTTATTCAGGTGTCTCTCCTCAATTTATTTGCGTTGTTTTTTAACACATAAAGAAGAAAGTAAATAAATCATTTCATTCAATACTGTGCTGTCGTCTCAAAGTCCATCTAAAAGCTTATTTCTCACTGATATTAATACCAAAAAGTTAGACTTCCATTAATTGTTTTTTATATAATATAATTTGCTGCAGTATAAATGACTGATGTAAGAGATGACATTGCTATTGAGATTAATGTTGTAGTAGTACCAAACATGTCCCCTCTGCCACATGACAAGACTCCAGTATCATAAATGACAGGTGGTAGGAAGGTTGGTTACCTTTCATATTATGCATTTGAGCTGTCACGGGTGGTCCCGCAGCCATGGGTCAGGCTGTGGGCACACCCGTGTCCCATCCTCCCCCCCCCCCCCCCGCTCCGAGTGGTGCCGTGGTCCACATGCCGGGCCACGGGCGCACACGCTTCCCCGAGGGCCAGGACTTACCTGGCCACGCTCCTGTCTCCGTGTGGCTCTCTGCCGGCTGCCGTGTGCGCGAGCGCCCCCTAGCGCGCGTGCTTGGCAGCTCTTTGAGATTTAAAGGGCCAGCGCGCCAGTCATTGGTTAATTGCTGGACACTGGTCCTATATAAGGTTACTGCCCCGCACTTCCGCGCCGGATCTATTGTACCCATAGCATATAGAGAAAGTGTTGGAAGTGTGTTCTAGTGTGTTCTTCGGTGTTCTGACGCTTTTGCTACGTTTATTGACCATGAACCTTTTCCGCCTGCCCTGACCCTCTTGCTACGTCTATTGACCACGAACCTCTGCCGCCTGCCCTGACCTACCGCCTGACCCCGACTACGACTCTGCCTGACGATTCTGTACCACGCTCACCCTTGGCTGCCACCGCAAGCAAGTTACGTCAGCGGAAGCGACCTGGTAGACTCTCGTCGCAGCAAGTGCATCCCGCTTTGCGGCGGGCTCTGGTGAAAACCGGGACCTACTTAGACTCCGCTCCCTGGCGTGGCTTATACCACCGCTGGCGGTGGTCCAGCTGATCCACTACTCCTGCCGTTATAGTTAGATCCGGCCATAAATCCCGCCAAGGTGCCTCTGCCAAGTATTGCAGACCTCACGTCCGTCATTGCCCAGCAGGTGCAGCAGATTTCACAACAGGCACAGCAGTTGGATCAGCTGTCCGACATGGCACGACAGCTCCTCACGTCTCAGCAGCAGCCGCCACCTCCGCCTGTGGTTCCTTCTAACGCTCCCCGTTCTGTAGTGTACGGTTGGCCCAAAGGTTCGACTTCCTCTACCATCTAAATTTGACGGAGACCCGAAGCTTTGCAGGGGTTTCATCACCCAGTGCTCCATGCACGTCGAGCTGATGGCCAATCAGTTTCCCGCAGAAAGGGCAAAAGTGGCATTCATGGTTAGCCTACTTTCCGGGAAGGCCCTGGCTTCGGCATCACCCCTCTGGGATAGAAGCGACCCAGTGACTGCAGACCTACAGGCCTTCTTCCAGGAATTTCGTAGCATCTTCGAGGAACCAGCGCGTACGTCTTCTGCCGAGACGGCGCTCCTGAATCTTCGCCTATGGTGACTCCTCCGTGGGAAACTATGCCGTACAATTCCGTACTCTGGCCTCGGAGTTATACTGGAATGATGAAGCCCTTTGCGCCACCTTTAAGAAGGGGTTATCCAGCAGGGTGAAGGATGCACTGGCCGCTAGAGACCTTTCTGAGCGAACTTATCCACCTGGCCACTTGCATAGATGTTTGCTTCGGCGAGAAACAAGAGAAGCTCCGCCAGGAACGAGACATAGTACGTCCCCACCGACTGCCTCGACTGGCCCCCCCGGCTGGGAAACGATCACACCTAGGTCCCATAGGAGAGGCATCCCTATGTTCTAATTCTCCCGCTCCACGTTTTACAATGCTGGTACGAGTCATGATGGACGCTGGCCTCTCGTTTCAGGCCCCTGCATTTCTGGATTCAGGGTCTGCCGGGAACTTTATCCATGCCTCCCTGGTATCTCGATATCATCTGCTGCTGGTCCAGCTGAAAAAAACCCTGGTGATTTCTTCAGTCAGTGGGGAACTTCTCAGTGACTCCATTCTGTACATCACCATGCCGGTGTCCCTCCAGGTGAGGGCCCTGCACAAGGAGAAGATTGCCTTCCACGTGCTACCGAGGTCTTCGTCGGCGATCCTCTTGGGGCTACCATGGCTACAACGTCATGCCCCTACACTCAACAGGAAGACCGGCGAGGTCTTGCGTTGGGGACCAGATTGCCAGAGTCACTGTCTGGTCGCACCCCGCCCGGTGCTTGCCATCCCACCGCAGTCATCTCCCAAACCTCTGCCAGGTCTGCCATCGGAATAACAGGATTTTGCTGATGTGTTTTCAGAAAAGGAGGCTGAGACGCTGCCGCCCCATCGGCCCTTTGACTGTCCTATTTACCTTCTATTTACCGGGACCAGTCCTCCTCGTGGGAGGGGCTATCCGTTGTCCGTACCCGAGACTCAGTCCATGTCGGCCTACATAAAATAAAATTTGCAGAAGGGCTTTATTCGCAAGTCCTCCTCCCCAGCTGGTGCCGCTTTCTTCTTCGTGGAGAAAAAGGATGGTTCTCTACGCCCCTGCATCGATTACCGGGGCCTTAATAAAATCACCGTGAAGAATCGCTATCTGTTACCTCTAATTTCGCAACTCTTTGACCGCCTCCGGGAGGCCACAGTCTTTTCGAAATTGGACCTCCGAGGAGCCTATAACCTCATCAGAATCCGAGAAGGCGATGAGTGGAAGGCAGCCTTTAACACACGTGACGGGCACTTTGAATACTTGGTGATGCCTTTTGGACTATGCAACGCCCCTGCCGTCTTTCAGGAACTCGTTAATGACATCTTTAGAGACCTACTTTACTCCTGTGTCATCGTCTACTTGAACTACTGATTTTGGACTACTGACTACTTGGACTACTGATTTTCTCTCCTGATTTTCTGACCCATCGGTTTCAGGTACACCAGGTACTGAGTCGCCTCCGCAGCAACCGGCTATACGCAAAGTTGGAGAAATGTCTTTTTCATCGGACAAGCCTTCCATTCCTGGGTTATATCGGATAAGGGGCTTCAGATGGATCCAGTAAAGTTATCGGCCGTTCTGCAGTGTCCCCGACCTGTCAGGCTTCGGGCCATACAGCGCTTCTTGGGGTTCGCGAATTACTATCAGTAATTTATTCCCCATTTCTGTACATTGGTGGCACCGATTGTAGCCCTCACGAAGAAGAACGCCAACCCGAAACTCTGGTCACAAGCCGCCGAAAAGGCATTTTCGGAGCTCAAGTCGGCTTTTACCTCTGCACCCATCCTGTCTCGCCCGGATCCAGACAAACCTTTCACTTTGGAGGTGGATGCTTCTTCTGTGGGGGCAAGAGCGGTTCTCACACAAAGCAGGCCAAGGGCAAACTCTCACATGCGGATTCTTCTCCAAGACCTTCTCTCCGGCGGAGAAGAATTACGCAGTCGGGGACCGGGAATTGTTAGCCATCAAACTGGCCATGGAGGAATGGTGCCACCTCCTGGAAGGAGCCCGCCATCCAATTGATGTTTACACAGATCACAAGAACCTCCTGTACCTCCAGTCGGCTCAATGCCTTAATCCTCGCCGGGCCAGGTGGTCGCTATTTTTCTCGCGATTTGACTTCCGGATTCACTTCTGCTTGGCAGAAAAAAAGTTAAGGCCGACACCCTCTCCCGTTCCTCCGACACCATCGGGGAGGATCCGGTCCTCAGCATATTATACCCCCAGAACGTTTGGTTCATGTTGCTCCGGTGGACCTCCAACAGATTCCTCGGGGGAAGACTTATGTGCCTCCGGATCTCCAGAGTAAGATTCTAAAATGGGGACATTGCTCCCTGGTGGCCGGGCATCCTGGCGCACGGAAAACGTATCAGCTGATCTCCTGTTTCTATTTGTGGCCGACCCTTGCTAGGGACTCAAAAGAATTTGTGGAAGCCTGTACCACCTGTGCCCGGGATAAGACGCCCCGTCGCAGCCCGTCTGGCCTTCTGCACCCCTTGCCCATGCCGGAGTCTCCATGGTCCCAGGTGTCGATGGATTTCATCACCGACCGTCCTCCGTCCTCCGGCAATACTGCACTTTGGGTGGTCGCAGACCGTTTTTCCAAGACGGCACACTTTGTCCCGTTGCCAGGCCTTCCATCCGCTCCTCAGCTCGCCACTCTCTTCTTTGAGCACATCTTCAGGCTAAACGGCCTCCCACATCACTTCGTCTCGGACGGCGGGGTCCAATTCGTCTCCAGGTTCTGGCGCGCCCTCTGCTCCCGGTTAAAAGTAAAATTGGACTTTTCCTCAGCTTACCACCCGCAATCCAATGGTCAGGTGGAGAGTATCAATCAAATCCTTGGCACGTATCTTCACCACTTTGTCTCGGCCCGTCAAGACAACTGGTCCAGTCTGTTGCACTGGGCTGAGTTCTCATATAACTCCCTGGACTCTTCACCCTTCTGCATTGTCTATGGACTGCATCCCCACCCACCCCTCCCTCTGCCTTCTGCCTCTGAGGTTCCTGCGGTGGACACCCTGGTCCGGGACATGACTGCCATTTGGGAGCAGACTCGTCAGTCCCTTCAGCAAGCTACAGTCCGCATGAAGTTCCAGACGGACAAGAAGAGGAGACCGGCCCCAACTTTTGCTCCAGGAGATAAGGTGTGGCTGTCGGCTCAAGATACCAAGCTATAAACTAGGTCCACGGTTCCTAGGGCCATTTGAGGTGTTACAGTGGATCAATCTGGTGGCCTATAAACTCTGGCTGCGTATCCTGAATTCTTTCCATGTCTCCCTGCTGAAGCCTGTGGTGCTCAATCGCTTCTCTCGGAAAGTTGCCTCCTCGCCCCCTGAAGCGGAGGCCTCCAATGTGTTCTCGGTGAAAGAGATTCTGGCTATGAAGTCTATCAGAGGGAGGCGATATTTCCTCATTGATTGGGAAGGATTCGGCCCATAGGAGAGATCTTGGGAGCCGGAGGATAACATCTTGGATCGTGACCTACTGAAGAAATTTCTTTTTTCAAAAAAGAAGGGGAGGCCTAAGGGGGGTGGGTCACTGTCACGGGTGGTCCCGCAGCCGTGGGTCGGGCTGCGGGCACACCCGTGTCCCATCCGTCCCCCCGCTCCGGGAGTGAGTGGCGCCGCGGTCCGCATGTCGGGCTGCGGTTGCACTCGCTTCCCCGAAAGCCAGGACTTACCTGGCCACTCTCCTGTCTCCGTGCGGCTCTCTGCCGGCTGCTGTGCGCGCGAGCGCCCCCTAGCGCCCCTCCTCCTCCTCCTCCTTTTATTTTTTAATACAGATTTATGTGGTCCAAGTTTTCATAGTTGCACCAGCACCTACATTAGGAACTCCACTGAATACAGAATAAACTTTTTAATAAATTCTATGGTGAAAGTTTATATTTCAGACTTAGTAAATTAATTTGTTAAGTTATCCATTGATTACAAAATGACTAATAATACAGTGTATACTGTTACTACTGAAATATTATTATTAATAATAGTAGTAATAATAATATTTATTATTTATAAATTTTGGGTTTTTAATACATTTATGTAGTAAAAAAGCTTTCGCTATCATTGAAACTCCCCAATCTCACCTTCAAATTTCTCTAATTATGTCTTTCATGTTGGGGTTAAAGAGCTACTAATCAAGGTGAAGACAAGGATGTTCTGAAATAATTTGAACTTGTTACATCTTTGCAGCTAATTCATTTGACTATAGCGCTCTATGCTGTAATGAGCCATGACAGGTCCCATCTGTTTCAAGTGAGTAAAAAGTTCTCTAAGTGACAGAAACCATTAAACTGATAACATTTTGGGAAGAAAATGTTCTAATAATCAATGACATTTTTAACCATATTATTTTTTTCACTATGCAATATAATATTTAAAATCTCTGATTGCTGAAACATATTCAGATCCTTTTGTAGAACATTTTGGAATCAATTTCAAATTAGATTTTGGTTTGATTTAAAAAATCTGCTTGAATTTGTGCTAATGTGTTTAAAAGCAAAAAGGAAAGTTTTATGACTAGGGTCAACTACCTAAAAAAAAAGGGCAGTGAAAGACTAAAAGGGATTGCCCCTTACGACTTTCACCTGTCAGTGCCCTGGTAAGTTGAACTAGGGCTGTTTCTTGGTCTGTCTCTTCTGCTCCTCTCCCCCCCCCCCATCAGCACACAGGCAGCTCAAACTTCTATACAGGGGGGGGGGGGGGGTTTGCTCTCAGAGTTCACCCTGTGTGTGCCTCCTAGTCTTTACAGGAGGGGGCTGATCTATGAGGAAAAGGGGGAATGTGAACTGCTGTTAGCTAAAAGCAGGGGGGATGCATTTTTCCCTATATCCCCTGTTTAGCTTACAAGTCTCCCATCTCCACAACAACAAGGGAAGGTTACTATCTCAGGATGTCTCACTAATACGGGAGAGCAAAAAAAAATTCACATCCCTGACTGTAAGTATTAGTATAGCCCAAGCCCAAAAGACTACTATTAAGTAACGACGGGTCCTGCTTCACATCTTCGGTAGAGACAGAGGAAGAGGCACACGGGGTTTAACCAGGCAGCATGGACACAGAAGCCAGAGTCCTCCCTCCCCCTCCTTCCACTCCAAAGATTCTTTGCAGGGGGGGCTCTCTGCTCCGACCGCTTAAAAGGGATGAGTCATTCAGACCGACAGCCAGTAAGAAAGGGATAAACAGGTCGCTACTAAAATTTGAGAAGCTGATGTAGTAATACTAAAAGGGGACTCAAAAAAAAGTAGGACATTTGTAATGAAAAATTATTGCAAACTGCTTTTTTTTTTTTAAAAATCTTTTTAAAATTTAAAAACCCCAATCATTTTTAGCGGACAACCCCTTTTAAGCTACCTAGTTTACAGGGGAAAAAACGTCCTGATAAGGATGACCCCGTCCGGAACCTAAACCCCGCACAAATGTCCCTTTTACGCCCTCTACAGGATTGCACCTAGATGTTTTACAGTGTTGTAAAAGCATTGAAAAACAATACGGCACTTACTTAATTATCAAATCCCAAATCACAAATATCCCAAAATTTTCGGTACCTACTTTTTCCTCATCAGGGGGCGGGGATCAGTAGGCTGGAGAAATTAAAGACAATACATTACATACAATCAAATAAATAAGCACTTAAGAAGGGTAAGTTACAATGTATAATGGCCAAAGGTAAACTTACCTACATAATCAGGGCATTGAGCATATGGCTCACAGTATGGCAAACACAAATGGTGTGCTGCGCCATGAAAATGTCAAAACATCCGGTTTAAATACCCGGGCGCTTTGGCGCCAAAAACACTGAGACATCGCGTCATAAAAATAAAGTATGTGTGCGCATCCCCCTAGTCCTATGCTTGAAACGCTCAAAGCGAAACCGGGAAAGACGTATCCAGCTAAAAAAAACGAGGCTTGGAATAATAGGGCCAATACACAGCACTGAAACGGAAGTGACTGACGGACTATCCTGCGTCCTCTAATTGCCGAGCGCTAGCGTGATCGGACTAGTAAAGTGTCCGATATAAACAGCATACAGATGCTATAGATAAGGATGCCCTTTGATCTTTTTATCAGTACAGGAATTTGAGTTTTTGTTTCCCAGATTTCCTAAAATCCCACGTTTACAGTCGACCAAAAAATACACAAAGGACAACACCCCTTAAGGTAGACCAATTTGTTCGGGAATAGATCCCTCCACAAAAACTGTGGAATCTATTTAGATTCCCAATTGGCACCTTGTGGAATCACTTTCCTCTTACACCCGAGACACCAATGGATTTTCTTAGAAAACTCGATGGATACAGGTGGGACCAGAATGCTGGCTAGCTAAATGTGGAAAGTAGAGGCACTCCAACACCCTATAAACCCCATGATATGGGATACAGGGTGTGGCTATTTTCTACAAAGTAGAGGTTTGCAATTCAGTGCACATAATGATTTCTCTTTCAGTTGTTGAGATTTACTGTGTATTGAGCCAATAAGTATTCCAAGCCTCGTTTTTTTATGCTGGATACGTCATTTCCGGTTTCCCCTTTGAGCGTTAGGCAACTAGACTAGGCATGGGGCACACACTACTTCCTATTTTTTGACGGGGATTCTCAGTGTTTTTGGCCCCCAAAGCGCCGGCTATTTAAACCGGATGTTTTGACATTTTCATTGCGCAGCACACCATAGCTGTTTGCCATACGTGAGCCATATGCTCAATGCCCATGACATGTAGGTAAGTTTACCTTTGGCCATATACATTGTACACTTACCGTTCTTAAAGGAGTTGTCTCATTACGAGCTTTCAGCCTGTCAGTGTCCCTGGTAAGTTGAACTGAGGGGCGTGCTTCTTGGTCGTTCTGATCTGCTCCCGCACCCCCAACCCATCAGCACACAGGCCGCTACGTAACTTCTATACAGGGGGGGGGGAGGGGTTTGCTCTCAGAGTTCACCCTGGTGTGTCTGCCTAGGTCTTTGGGCAGGAAGGGCTGATCTATGAGTGTGAAGTGGTGTGCTAATAGAGCAGAGAGGATGCAAGTGTTCCTATATCCCCTGCTTAGCTTACAAGCCCTCCAAAATCCAGCAACAACAAGGGCATGTTACTATACTCAGGATGTGTCCCTAATACAGGAGAACATAAAGTATTCACATGCCCCTGATCTGTAAAGTATTAGTATAGTCACAGTTCCAAAGACATATCATGATTATATAACAGACAGGTCACTGCTGTCACATCTATCTGTGTAGAGAGCAGGAGGAAGCAGGCACACACAGGGTTAATCCAGGACACAGACGCCAGAGTCCTCCTCCCCCTCCTTCCACTACAGAAGCATTCTGTGCTGGAGGGGCTCTCTGCTCCGACCTGTCTTCAAAGGTGATGATTTATTCAGACCTGACAGCCATAAGATAAGGGTCAAAAGGTCAGCTGCTATAGAGATTTGAGAAGCTGATGTAGTAATACTAACAGGGGTAGCTCAAAATCAGTAGGACATTTGTAATGAACATATATTGCAAAGCTGCTTGTTTTTTAAAGATCTTTAAATTAAAACCCAATCATTGTAGCGAGACAACCCCTTTAATTCGGCATTTCATAAGGAGGCTTATTCTTAACATAAGGTTAGATTTAATGACTTTTTGGCGATGGAAATATTCAAGGCAAGGGATAAGTCTACAAGACCCGGTGGGGAAAATCTAGATGCGGTTAGGAAGTGACTAAATTTGTATGAGGTTCTGCCAGACATTTTATGAGAATGCATATCATGGAGATCTAAAGCAGTTGGTGGTGCTGGCGCAGATTTAAAAAAATATCATCTTTCAGTTCCTTTATGAGGACAATGGACTGTTTTTAAGAACTGCAAAACAATGGGTTTGTTTTATTGTCTGGGCAATTGACTGTTCTCCCTGTTCCTCACTCAGTTTATTTTTAAGGGATGAGGCAGTGCTCCCTCTTCCTTTAACCCCTCAATGACCGCCCACTGTCTTTTTACAGCGGGCATTGCAGGTTGTTAATCTGCAGATAGATGAGTTTTGCTGCTCCCAGTGCCGCAGCTGCGCTAGGAACAGAGCTGTATTTAAGAGCTCTATTCCTAGAGCAGCCTCTGTAAGCACCGGTTTTCCCTTTCTTTTAAACAGATAAATTAATCCTCTTTGAAAAAAATACGGCCTCTGAAGCTTTTGTTTGTCATGGTTGCCTCCTCCACCACATTTGCTCTATTTGCATCCCTCTGGGTGGGATGAATTGGGCCAACTCTTTTCTGACCAGATAAAGAATTATAAAATGTGAATGCATTGGTATCCTACTCCCACCTTCCTACATAAGATCTTCCCTTCTGTGTTAGGCTGGTGTTAACATTAAAATACTATCTCTGAATCAATGCTAAATGTGTGGTGGTATTTTCTATCAATTTGGAAAAATATTTTTTCACTCCACACTAACTTCACAGCTATCAACATCCCTACATTTCTGTTGGTGCGGTTCCGTTCTATAATTTTAAATCGTAAGGAAAGAGCATTTTAAACATTTTCTAATGCCAGACAGAACAGTTGTGTTAAGACATTTATTGGGAGAGTTGCTTACTAAAGTTGATAATCAAATGAGAAATTAGAACTTACTTGCCCATGACACAGGTAAAGCAGATACCTTTTAAAGAAGTTATACAAGATCAGAAAAAAAAAAAAAATTTCCCCAAAGGAAATATACTCTTATCCACAGACTTTGTCTAGTTTTCTAATTCAGACCCATTCACTTGAATGCAAAATGGAACACATCCCAAGAGGTTGTTTTTTTTTGTGTGCGTGAACTTTCTTGAAAGTTACCACACACGTAAGACTTAAATATAAGCAGCAAGTCATAAAATGCTAACTGAATAAATCCATGTGGAAGTCATTTGTATTGCATCTCATCAATAACAATATACATAAAAAAAAACAGAAATGTAAAATGTAAAAAGGAGTCAAATTGAGCATGATGCCACCCAAAACCTTTCTTTTATGGAAACACACTTTTCCTTTATGGAAATATAGCAATCAGATTACAGTGGAATTTCCGAGAGTAGAACCTGCAACTAATCATATCAGCAGGAGACTCTGTACAATGAATAACATACCAATAACAACATTGGACTTTACATTAATTTTTTACTAGGCAATTTTAAACAAATGATAACATGCTTTGCAAAAGCTTTTAGCAAAAGTTTAAAAGTCTTTAATAATCCAACGTTTACACCTCTTCTTGTTTGAAAAATTCAATTTGTTTATGCTTCACTTCCTTATAAATGTTCTGTAACATGCAGAATGGATAATGTGACAAGCAGGTAACAAATGGATGTAAATAGCCCAATAGTTTTCCCTTGCTTATTGTTTAGCTGCCTACATGAATTTTGCCACAAAAAGTCATGTTAAATGAGAGAGCTATTTCTGTTTGGTACACCATTGTGCCTAACATGATATTTTAAAGGTTTGACTGTCAAGCATAATAGCATAATTATCTGAAATCTAGTAACAGTTGTGTCTTGACAGTAAAAGAAAAGTAAACAGAACAAAAAGTTTCAAGAATCGTGGCATAAGGAGTTAAAGTGCACTTACACCTAAATTATCACATGAGCTCAATTTGATATATATATTCACTGCTGAAAAAATATTATTCACTATGAAGGTTGAGATGTATAATTTTGTGCAATAATTGGGTTCTCTAATCAAGACAACCCTTCTCTAAATTGAAATTGCAGCTGGTCTTATATTTTTATTGCAGCTGAAGTCTAGTACCACATGCCAGCAACTCACGTAAATGTTTAACCCAAAAATAAATTAATGGGTTTAATGACTGGAGCAAAACATTTCCTTTGTAAGTAACTTTCCGTTAGTAGGCAGATTTTGAGTATGGTATCATAACTCTGTATTACGTCCACATGCCTAATAGGACACATACTTTGGAATTGTGTCATCAGCTGTTCCTATTTCCTTGCCCACCTTTCTGTGTGTTAGCAGAAGTTTTCTGCGCAGCCCTCAAGAAAAAAAAAAAAAATACCCACCTTTGGACTGATGTTTGTTGCAGCGATGTGCCTGCCGGTCTTTTCCTAGGGTCTTCTGTTCTCCATCAAATGAAACATAACTGCTCCAGTCACAGTGGTCAATTGACAATGCTCAACATTACCATTTGGAATCTTCACTTCTGAACCCTAATGTTGGGCAGAGTCATGTGGCTGCAGCTGGAAGACATCATAAGACCCAGGGAGAGGACCAAGAGTCACACCGCTGGAACAAATGGCAGTCTAGAAGTGAGCATGTTTTGATATTTTCTTGGAAGTTCACCAGCATACTTTCGCTAACAGAAGTGGACTATCCCTTTAAGCTGTTAACTAAAACAAAACAGTTGTTAAGGATACACAGTCTGGTATTTCTTTAGCAATCAACCTATAAAGATTTGTAAAACAAGGGAGACATTGTGTTGAATTTCGGCAGAGAAGGTCTTAGGATGCCTGATAGTAAACAAACTACACTGTTCTCACTGCCATAAGATTCACTATTGTGTATATGCTAGAAATGAATTGACTTGCAACAAATAGAGACAACAGTCGTTATGGAGGACTTTCTTAAAGAAATGCGAAGTACTGTACTATACACGTAAAGATTGCAGAAATTGCCACAAACGTGTCATAGGTTTTTAATGCATTTGCTATATACATTTATTCATGCCCTGAGATTTTGCGGGCTATGGAAATTGAACTGAATAAGTAACATAAAAGAAATTTGTGTCAGTGGACTGTTGTCTGTATTTGTTGCAAGTGAATTTAAGGGGATATAGGAGAAGATCCCATTTCAGTCATTACCTGTGAACGGTTACATTTTTGAATTGATTGGTCCTACTTATATATAAAGAAATGAGTTGACCCCTTTTAATGGTTTGTGCAGGAATTTTAAAACACAGCTGCACTTTTTCTACAAACAACAGCACCATATTAGTGGTGTCCTGTATTGCAGCTCAGCACCTGTGAAGTAAATGGGACTGTGCTGCAATAGTGTATCCAACCTGTGAGCAAGTAAAGCACGTTTTAGAGCAAAAACCCATGTTTTTCTAATCCTGTGTAACCCTATTTAACTGAAATGGGGTGAGCAAGGTGGTATTCGAGCTGTTGTTATGGGTTAAAACAGCAGCATTATATTTCTCTCATGCTATTAGTGAAGGTCATTGAAGACTTTTACATTCTTGGGGCCAATGGAAATTTGCATATACATGCAGATACCCTACTAAGATGCATTATTGATAGTAAATAATTGCTCTGTGGTTACCTTGAAAAAAATGTCTTTCAGATAAAAAATATGAAGGTCTTTGGGGGAGAACAGAACACATTCCTTACATACAATATGCTAAGTATTGAATTAATAAGATTAAATCATTGTTTGCAGCATTTATTTCTAGAGTTATTGGGTTTGTGCATGCATATGCATTTTTCTTATCTGTATAATAATATAGAGAAACATGAACATATGGAACCAGTAACATTTTAAAAACTTTCCAGGTGTATCATAGAGTGAGTTTTGCCAAGGTTTGATTATTTAATGTTTTTGTGACATTATCTCTTGCAGGGAGATTAGTTTCTCATACATGTAATTTGATTTATATTAACAATTTCCAATAAAACCTTTACAATAAAATAAAAACACAGTGCTAGAGTTAAAATATTTTTTAGTTAATGCAATTATTTAGTGTAACATAGTAAGACATCATGTTAAGTGAAAAAAGAAAACACTAGAGAATGGCAAAATAAATCTGATAAATGATCCAGAGCTGGTTACCATAAACTATCTCTGTCTTTTTGCTCTCTCTGATTTGCTGAACACCTGAAGAACCTCAGCCAGATGAGGTTTCAGGTTGGAACTACACAACATCTGTTTTTACATGTGTTGCATTAAAATTGCAGAATTACCGCAGCTTTAATGTTGCCACAAGGAAAAGGTCACAATTGATCATACAATTATTATATAAATACAGTAAGGTCATAACTATTGCCTCAAGAAAGAGGGTGAGGGATTACCCTTACCAACCTTGTTGTATTTAACATTGTTTACTAGCTTGTAATTGTCTTTGCTGTGTTTTACAGTCTGCTACATATGAGTTCAACACTTTACCTTTGCATGATCATTAGTTACCTGGTTGCCAGTTGGAAGAAGGTGTAGCCCTAAATTTCCATGGACCCAAAAGGATGTAGGGTCAGTCCTGTAGAATTGCCATGATGAGAGGTAAGGAAGAGGTTATACTACTAGGCGGCTGAAGGAAGTACTAGGAGTTTGGCTTTGACCACATGTACAGAGGGGAATTTTCGAAAATGCTGTGATAGCAGCAAGCCTAACTCAAGCCTCTCTTCCCCCGCAAAGTGGGCTTAAGGGCAAGAGAGAGACTCCTAAGTTAAGGTCAACAAACAGAAAGAACATTTTTCCTGAAATCTTTATAGACAATTTACTGGAAGACAACTCTCATTTTGGGGCTACCAGAGCAATTGGGTTTGTAATCATAAAAAATTCTGTTAGAGTCTTACATAAGAAGACCAACTGAAAACTTGATCTACAATAACTTTTGTCCTTATCGGTCTCTCAGCAGCTATGGAAGCTGATGTTCTGAGGGATAGACATGATTCTACTTTACATGGGAAGAACGAGGCTTGCTTGCAGTCACACACCCTTAAGGCCAGCTCTGAATAATTCATTGAGGCATTCTTCTTTAATAAGGCTTGTGGACACAAACAACAACAAGCAACATAGAGAAGTACACTAGCAGTCACATGAAATAGCAATATGAAGTATATTTATAATTGGCTCAATGCTAGATGATTTGGCAAACAGATAGCAGGTGAATGAAGGCAGGTGTATGATTTAGTGTAGCTCTAAATGCATCTAATCTCCAGGAATGGGAGAGTAATAGTGATAGCTGTCCCTAATGTTATTGCTCTAAAGTAGTGTTGAGCGATTACGTTGGCTATCGACATCGGGTGATAGTCGATAGTCGGCCACCATCGATAAGGTTTTTCGATAGTAAGCAGTCTATTATGAGCGATGACCATTAAAGTCTATGGGAGAGCAACAACACCTTCATTCTTACACCCAAACAGGGCTGGAGAAGCTGGAATTAACAACAGTCAAATGGATACCTGCTACATCTTAGGCACAACACTTAGGCTATAAAAGCCACAGAAAAAAAGTCACACACCATTCACTATCCCTGTCTTGTACCACAACATGACCCTTAAACCTGCATCACCCACAAATTAAAAAGTGCCAGAAGGCAGTATTATTTGAACCATCATTTTACTTGAACTGGACATTGAATATCCCTGTCCTGGAAAAGCAGCATGAGCCCAAACCTGCATGACCCCCACATTTAAAAAGTGCCGGAAAAAGGAGTCTTTCAACCACTATTTTAGTTTCACTGGACAATTTACTATCCCCGTCCTGGGCCAAAGCATGAGCCCAAACCTCATGACCGTTT